>BNST01001989.1:0-93688 GCA_019650275.1 Xylocarpus granatum
CCTAGCATTCAGACTAAGTTCTCATTCTTCAACTAGTTGTATATAATAAACCTCAGTGTTTTTTTTGGAGGGTTCACGAAGTTGTACAAACTTATTTTAGAAAGTTCATAACTTCTTTTTTTTCTAAATAATTTAATTACATATAAAAATCTAGTAAAAATTTGTGTCAAATAAGTAGCTTCTTCTTGTGGTCTAGCCTAGCCGTTCATGTTGTGTTGTATTACCCCTGTTATCATCTGTGTGGACGGACATGTAAACCTGCTACATACACACCGTCTATTGCTTACCTTTTCACCTAAATCAATACCCACAGATCACATCTAAAAATTAAGTTGATCACAATCGCCTTACCTCATCAACACCCTGTTCATAGTCATTACAAGTTAATATGTACTATGATAATAATAAATCAATAGATTAATATCAAAATTTAAATATAAAATATAAATATTTAAATTGTTAAATTTAAAATAAATAAAGATTATAAATTTTCAAGTATATGTTATCTGAGATATTGCAAATAACGCCCTACAGCATGGAGTGCTCAGTATAAATTCAGTGTTTTATTTCGTGTAAATTATATTTTTGTGTCTAATCGAAATATTTTTTAGAGTGCTTATTGTCCAATGGCGGCGTGGGTTCCTTTCAAGTGGAACAGAATAACTCAGAACAGAGTTCCGAGTCTGTGATGAAATGTGCAGCAAACTCATTTGTATTCTTATGAGTGATTCTGAAGATTGTTTTGAGTAGAAAATTTCATGCGACAATACTGCCACTTCATAAGCAACGGTTCTATTCAACCATGATGCCCATTCTGCAGCCTTTGATTGCAGAATCTGCATCGCCGTTTTCACACGGTACACACCCTTGTCACTTCTTTCTCTTAACAAAAAATAGCATGCTTTACTTTTTATAACAGACATTTGTTGCCCAAGTTGTGAGCCATAATTGAAGTCTTGAATCACTTAACGACTTGCTGAGAATGCCTTTTGTTTTCAGATCAATACTGTGCCGAGCTTGTGCACATATTATATCAGACACTCCCCTAATTGCTGTCTTGAATGATGCCTAGAAGGTCAGTGTTGAAATATCCTAAAATCTCTCGTTTTAGATTTTATGGCATTCAGCATTCTCATATTTTGGACTAGAGCAAACTAGCTCTTTTATATGTATTCTAAGCTTTTTGTTTTATTCTTGCAGCTAATCCCAATACTGATGGATGGCTTACCCGCATTAAGTAATGATGTTTTGGATAAAGATATTATGTACAGCCTCCTGCTGGTCTTATCTGAAATATTGATGGATAAAAATGGTAAGAATAGTTATACCTTTTGTGCAATTCTTGACTGCCATAATATATAAAATATCCTCTCTTGTAGCAATTGAATAATATGTTTTGTAGACCTTTACAGGATGGAAATTATCGTTCTTTTCTAAGATAATTATGCATGCAGCATTCTATCATAATCATTTGTTACAATAGCCTTCAGCAAAGTAATTTATGTTTTAATTTTTGCACTCATGCTTGCAGGACAAGAAGCCATCATAGAGTGTGGTCATATCATCATTAATCGTCTTATTCAACTTGTTGGTTACCTGCATATGATGGTAACCCAAAGAAACTGATTTTTGCTGACTTCTTCCCTTATGTGTATGGTTATAGCATTCTGGTGACCCAAATCATAACTTCTCGAAGAGTTATACTTAGTAGATATTGTTCATTTCATATTACTTGGCCTTAAAGCTAAAGTTTTGCACTGTGCAATGCATAAATTTTGTTAGTCGTGCACAGAACCTCTATGTATATGTTCCAGGAAAAAAATTCAAGACAAAATTATTAATGGTTCATAACCAAGTGCTTTTGCCAGAACTAGACACTTCGGATGAAAGCATCCCCTAGAAAATATGACAGTTTTTAAGTGCTGAAAACTTCTTGTAAGAATCAATTTAGGGATATATACTTAGTGGTAGCTTTGCATTCTGCAATGCATTGGAAATGCATTCCGGTGGATTAAAAGATAAATGTAGCTTTACAATGCTTAATGTGTACTAGCACGACAATTGAACTTACGTATGTGCTTTTTTAACATCTTCAGCTTGTTCGAGAGAGCAATTCAGATGTCTTGTGGGTGTGGCCATGCTCTCAGACTGCACTCATGCCTGATCCATCCGTGCAAAGACAGGTTAGTTAAGAGGAGACAATCAGCTGTGTTGCCGTGAATTATATTTGTTATTCTTAAATATCAAAGATCTATTAAATTTTTATTATATAAAAAATAAAATTTTTATAAATTTTTTTTAATATATATGAATCATTTTTATATTTATTCCCATATCCTGAAGTTGTGAATAACACATACATACATGTGATTCGATAAAATTTCATAAACGGACAGGACCCCAAATCCCTCAAATCTCACAAGCTGAGCAGCTACAAAATTGCCCTCCTCCAAGGTAGCATTTACATCAACAGCGGCTAAACGTCAGTCAGACATGTCGTCTTCTTCTGCTCCACTCGATTGATAGAGATCTTGTTGCCGCGAACCATTATGTAACCTTTCCAGACCCTCTTCAGCATCTGATCTCCCCATCTTTGAACTCGAGCCATTCCCCTTAAAATTTGAATATACCTGAAAGTATGACCGCGTCAAAGATGTCTAAAACAAACCCTAGTATATGAACGTTTGAAAGTAAGTTGCGTGTAGGTAGTGCTATCGTACCCCTGGCTCTTTCAGTTCTATTGCAGCAACAGTTGGTCTTTGCCTTACGGTGACACTTGAAGGAGTGGGAAAATGTTCAACCTCGTCATTTGATCTTCCCTCTATTGCTCTCTTCTTTCTCAAATTAAGCTTTGTTGGAAGAGGCTGTGCATCATGCATGAGAATGTGTCAGAACTTGCAGATTAATCGACAGAATGTGTGCATTGAAAATATAAATCCAATTCGAGTACATACCACATAGCGAGCTTCTCCATCATCAAATGAGACGAGGTATGTAGTTGGGTCATCGGCGTCGTCACCCCGTACCTATTGAATTGACAAAAGATTTTGTTTTCACTAAATGATAAAAATGCTAGTTTGGCAGATAATGTTACAGAAATCATTGCACGTACATCCCAGTGGTACTCTCTAACCCAAGAAAATGAGACATCTTCTGTTTCATCATACATATCCTTTGATAGCTGCCACCATATAGAAGAACAAATAATGGATGATTAATCAACAAAATTAGGATCTATTCATTAACCACAAGAACACAATAATAGTTCCACCATAAAATACAGAATTTAAGAATATCCACCTCATCTACACAAGGGACCATGTATGCCAAAAACTTCTCTGGGTTGGAAGGATCCGAGCCTGTTGCTATATAACTTTTCATAATAGCCTGCCATATCAAGCGAAGAACAATGTATTGTCAGCCATAGGAGACAAAGATGATACAAATATTCAAATATTTTTCCCATCTCAAATGATAAATAATATATTTGCCATCGAGGTATGTAGTGTACACTGAAAACCCTAAAACATGTGGCGTAATATTCTCTGCAAGTATTTCTTAATTAAACTATAAGTATGGGACTCAAAACTTCAAAATAATCAGCCACAATTCAATATCACAGTTAAAAGAACCAACAATCTTCTACCCATGATATATGTGATGGTAAAATCTAAAATAACAAGGTGAGATAATCAAATATTTCCAGCAACATTCGGTATGTTGCATTCATTTTGTAATTGCAGAAACCTTACTTCTGAATAAACTTAATAGTGATATACAGTGCTCAGTTACTGACCACAAATTTATTTCCATGTGAACCATCATCATAACTACATCAATGCAAATGAAATCCATTTCTATATAACTGACCCGTGATTCATGAGCATCACGAACAGATTTGTCCAGCATTTTGTAGACTTCTGAATCTGCTGTAGGAGCACCATCAAAGGATGCTACAACAAGCTGATCGTCGTATCTGGCAAAACCAAAGCTCAAAGTTATTATAATCATGAAAGGATGCAATATTATCATCACGACTAAATTGTCAAGGTCATATCAAATCAGTCATCAACAGATCCTACATTAAAGACAAAATTTTGTCATTCCAGAAACAATATTTTAAGCTAAAGGATTACTTTCCTTATGAACAGCTCATGCTTGATCAAAACAGCAAATTCAAGCTAATTTCCAGAACAAGCCAAACAGGAAAAGTCTTACATTCACAATAGTCTCAGTTTCTATACTGTTTAAAAATTGCTAGTAAATAGAAATTAGTTCTCAGCATTGTCTTAATTAGATGGTGCTCTGGAGCGCAATGTATGAGGTTCTCATACAATTAACGAAACCAACATTCCATTGTTGTTTCCAGTATGGCCAGGTTATATCTTCTTCTACAATAAAGGAGGAGAAACAAGCTCACATGAGGCAATCAACCAAGCTGCATCAAAAGGGCTTGGATTAAAAGAATATTTGCCCATAAGAAAAAACGGAAATATATATACACAAAATTATCATCACCGTCAAAAGCACAGTGTATCCAGAGGTTGATCTTCACAGGCTTGTAAATTTTTACATGGTTTGCTATGTATGGGGATGCAACTTGCATGCCTCAAATGATGCCTCAATTTCCTTAATTTGTCTTTCCCTGAAACAATTATCAATGTTTTCCATGAACATAAATAGATACTTCCACTTCAAAGATAATTTTTATACTGGTCTATTCATTCAATAGGAGATTTCGACATATGTACCAAACCTAGCAATTGGTGAGGTCCTCTAATATGTTTCGGCCACCTTTCATCTCTCGCAGTTCCTTTGCTTGTTTTTCAGTCAAAGACTGCAAATATCAATGCATTTTTTTATGACACAGCTTTCAGAAATTATTACAGTGATAGAATTTTGGTTTTGTTTTTTAAGATTGACGTTCTTATTTTTTATTTTTGTAATTTTTTATTTTTTATTTTATGATATTATGTTTTATTTTTTAGGTTTGGTTTTATTCCAATTCTTTTATTATTATTTTTTGACTTTCTAGTTTAATATTAGTCTTGTACGTAAATTTTTTGTAGTTTTAAACTATGTTCCTATTCTATTGTGACGTTTCCATTTGGCTGCTCAAAAGTGTATATATACAATTTATTTTTTCACTTAATAAATTTTATTTTTGCTTACTATGCTTATCATAAGACATATAATTACAGCAATGCATTTTTTCATTATTTTATGGATTTTTCTTTATCCTAATTTCTATTTGTGTTTTTGTTGTAACTCGTTTTACGTTAATTTTTTTAATAACTTATTTTTTTTTTTATTTGTCTTTTAATATTATTATCATTTCGCTACTTTTGTTATTTTTTTATCTCCTTTATTGGTTGTGATATTTTTTTTTATTATATTATTTTTTTTTTCATCCTCTTTTTTGATATGTAATTAACCTTTGGCCATACTTTGTATTTTGGATGAGATAACGGGGGGGAATAAAGGGGAAGGGGGGAAGTAAGGGTGGGGAAAAGTGAGTGGGGGTGGGAGGGGATAGAGGAGGAGGAAAAGTGGTAAAAAAAAAAAAAAGGGGAATTAATTGGGGCAGGAAGATGAAAAAACGAGAAGGAGGCTCCTAGAAATATGTGGTACGGCCACTGTCTTGCATCTCTCTGCAGTTTCCTTTTGCTTGTTTTTCATAGTCAAAAGACTAGCTAATTCAATTCATTGCATTTTATTTCTAGATTCTTTATTCTTGTAATCTTTTTCATCAGTTTTTTTCGTGATCTTTTTGTTTTTTTTTTTTGTTACCTTTTTTATTTAATTATTTTTTTTTCTTTTTTTATGGTTTGTGTTAATTTATTTTTTTTTCCACTTTTTTTTTAGTATTTCATTTTTTTTATATTATTATAAAAAAAATAATTTATATTATAATATTATTTTTTTCGTCATCTTATAATATTTTTACTATTTAATTCTTTCATTTTTTATGTAATTATATATTTCTTTTTGCTGTTAATGCTTTTTCCAGAACTCCAATACTCTGATCCTTATGCTCTTTCGGCAATCGGCCGTTTAGCAGACTTAGCGTGAGGTTCAAGGTATTGGTGTCTTTTTGATTTGATGGGGGGGGGGGGGGGGGGGGTTCGAGGGGGGGGGGGGGGCTCACGGGGGGGGGGGGGGGGGAGGGGGGGGGGGGGGGGGGGGTTTTTTTTTTTTTTTTTTTTTTTTTTTTTTTTTTTTTTTTTTTTTTTAAAAAAAAAAAATGAACATTGACTGTATTCTTGACCGAAGAGATGCTATGTGCAAAAACATTACAGAAGAGATTAAAAATCTGCGCAAATTTCATATCTTCTGATAAAAAAAGACATTAATTTTAGTGAATGTATCTCAAGCTTATGCTAGAACTAGCTCTTTAATTTTACTAACTTCAAGTGTTCTCTTTTTATTCTTTCTTTTTAACTCAAAAAACACAAGAGGGCGAGTCAATGTCAAATAGTATTTTTCGAATTCTGATGGCCAGTTAAATAAGGTTACTGTCCAACCACTCGACCGAACCCTTGCGGTCGGGTCGAGAAGTGTTCCTTTAAATACGGGCAGGATTCCACTTTTGTTTCTATTAATATTTTCTCAGATCAGCTCTGTATATCACAGTTCACCGGTTTTATTGCTTCGAAACAAAAATGGGTACAAGAAGAGTTGTTCATTCACTTAGTAATTGGAGGCAAGAAATCCCACAACGCGTGACGGGTGCGCTATAACAGGGTGATATGCTATCTACAGAACCTTATTGAAGTACTTCAAAAGAAAAATAAAAATGGGTACTCCCTTCAAGAAGATCACAAATGACATCCCGCAATTACTTCAGCTTTCATTTCAAACGAATATGGTAAGCCCTTTCATTTCAGACAAACATGGTCAGTGCCCACAACAAGATATGAAAGGTTGATGACTAGAAATAATCAATTTCATTAAGAGGCTCCAATCCCATAATCTCATTAAAAATGATACCAAAACACAATGTTAAGTTATACAATTGGAGGCAAAAAAAGAAACAAGAGAGGCAAATGCCTTATCTCAATTCAGAATCTCATTAAAAATGCTATCAAAACACAGTGTTAACTTGTACAATTGGAAGCAAAAAAACAAAAGAGGCAAATGCATTATCTCAATTCACAATTCCATTAAAAATGATATCAAAACACAATGTTAACTTGTACAATTGGAAGTAAACCAACAAAAGGGCAAATGCATTATCTCAATTCAAGTTTTCAGTGCCAATCTCATTATTCTTCTACACTAGCAACATCATCCAAGAATAAACAAGAGTGCTTCTCCCATTACATCTAATCATTTACCTCACTCATGAGAACCATAACCATTAACACCAACTTCAAACACCTTCCGCTTCACCATCTTGTCCTCTTCTTTAATCTCATCCTCCTCATCAGAATCCAATGTGAAATTACTCACAATTTCCATTTGCTGCATTTCAGCACCAAGAGGCCTATACAATGAAATGTCACCACGAATCCCATTTCGTTTAGCCATCACTAAGTACAAAACCACGGCCAAAATCACAAGAAACGCAAGATGGATAGCTGAAGCGTGGCAATAGCTCCTGCCCGGTGATATTCTTGATGTCCTTTGCACCTTATAGTGTAATTGCCTCTGCTCTTTTAATGTGAAGAGCACCCATTAGCAATCAAACTTGTGAAAAAAGACAAACTCATCTGTAAAAACCAAAATCCTTGCAAAATGATCCCAATGCCACGGGCCAATCTAGCATAATTCAATCTAGATTTCGATGTTTCTAATCCGAAAATAGTTGAAACTACACATTGAAATGGGTACAAGCTGAAGATCAAAATAACTATTCTCAAAGCCATCCTCTGCAGAAAAAAAAATCAAAAATTATTCCACAAAACCAAAAAGAACAATCAAATCCAGAATCACTTTAGGCAAGGAGAAACAATTCCTAAAATTTATTAACAAACCAAGAACTGAGTAAAGAAAAAAACAGAGAAGCAATAGCAACAACTTGCAATTGAAGAACAGAACCAACTCTGTCACTCGAATCAACCGCGTTAAAGACCGAAACCAAAGAGTTCAACATACTATAAAACGAAAGGATCAAAATGAAGGCAAAACTAAAAGAAGAAAAAGACCAGTTTTTGCTTCCAGCGCTCATCGAAACAGAAGATTGCAGCGTTGCCGTTGCCGTGGCAGCAGCATTACCGTTGATTTTAGCGAGAGTTAGAGATTCCAACACCACAATCAGGATGAAGCCACCGCCGGCTGCGGTGAACGTGAAAAGCCCCATAACTGATTCTGCCCGTTGAAAAAGCAACGATCTTAATTTGGTAGAGGTTGGTTAATAAGGTTTGGGTTGTTGCTCTTCCTGTTGCTTGTGATGTGATTGTCAATCATCAGTTTTCCGTTTGTTTGATCGCTTCCTAACCAATTGGGCTTTGGTTTATACTGGGCCGGGTATATCTAAACAAACTCACATACATTCTGAATACAGTCTCCTTCCTCACGAAAAGTGAGGGCTCGTTCAGGGACCACACATTTATAATTTGTCAAAAAAAAACAATAAAAACTTTAATTTCTCATTTTTCAATAAATTAGGAATGTAAAATAAGATACAACAAAATCAATACGATTAAAAAAGTTAATAAAATTCATACCAACTTACTATTTTAATACAAAAGTCGACACAAGTCGGCACAATAAGATATAATTTACACTAATTTTTTTAAAACTAACTCAAACAATTCTTTGGTCGTGAATTAACTAGTTAAAGAGATTAGGATTGATTGAAAAAAAAGCTTGACAAGTAAAGAATTAAATAAAAAAAACAGAACTTATAAATCCATTAAAAAGAAAAATGAGGGGGTGGTAAAAATATTTTCCTGCCACAATCTTAATATTAATCTAAGATTCTAAGACTACTTTTCTTGTATTATGTCTCCATGTATTCTCAATTAATACTGAAATTATAAAAATAATAAGATTTTTTTAAAACTTTAGGGTTAACATGGTCCTATAAGTACAGCAATATTTATTTTTCTTGAATTTAATGCCAAGACTGAACTGAATAATACAATACTGCAAACACAAATGCTGCTTCTGAGCTTGTACCATGTGGTTATAACATCTCAATCCCTAAGTTTTTATATATATTTTCACAAATAAGGAGAAATAGTGTTTAAGTACAAAATATTTCTAATCAAATTTCCATATAACTATTATTTTAACATAATTTACAAACCTATTTAATATAAATAAATAATTAAATTTTATCTTTATTTATGAAATTACGGTCCAAAGTAAAGTTAATCAAACTATATCTTAAAATCTAAAAGTACAAGTGATAATATTTTATTTCTAAATTTTTATAATTTTACAATTAAGCCAAGGAAACAATTTAAGTAAGAGTAGTAATTTTTGAAACAATTTATTGAGTTAATATAAATTCGATACAAATTTATGGGTTCAAATTGACATAATATTACACAATTATTAAGCAAATAAATACTATACTATATATTGGTAATTGTGTCGGGTTCAAATTAAAAATTTTTTATATATAAATTTATTTATAATACAATTAATTTATTTATAATTTAATAACTTTTATTTTATATTTTTTAAATAATTTTATATTTGAAATAAATTTAATTAATATTTATATATATAGTATTATAAAAATATATTATAATATATATTAAAAAAAATAAAACAAATAATATTATTTAATTCATTTAATTATTTATTAATTATATTGATATTTAATTTTTAATATGATTATTAAATGAGTGGAATTCACCTTTATTCAATACTATAAGAATATAACTCAATACAAATAGGATACGATATTATACAATAATCCGAATTGTCACCCCTTAATTTTAAGTACATAAATCTTCCAAATAAACTTGTTCTATATAAAGAGACAGTAAATTTATTTATTTATAAAAACATAAAATATGAGGGATCTAAACGTCATTATCCCCGTGTACAACTATTAAAGAGAAGAAGACCCGCTTCTGCTGAGCTCGAGTGCAGGACATAAAAACTTAGCATTAAATATGACGTTGTCTTTCCCCTTTCAGGAAGAAACGCTAGACTGAATCCAGCCAATAATTGTAGATAATACTCAAAATTGTAATCTGGACGACGTATATTGTACTTTTCATCTTCATCTTCTCATCGACTTGTATCAGTAAAAACAGAAGAAGCATGGTTCACTGTGTTCAAGTTTTGTCTTATGCCTTATTTCTTGTGTTGGGCATACAGGATTCTGTTCAGGGTAGATTGCTGTCGATCTCAAAAAAACCTCACAGAAATGATGCGGCTGCCTACGCTCGTTGGTTGGTCTCTCAGAATTCTTGGGGGGTCTTAAAGTATGATCTGTTTCCTTAATTTAGCTTATGTTGATCTGTTGTATGTGCTTTGATCTTTTTATTGCAAGTTTAGTTCTATTTGTGTTTCTTGGAGAAGTCGATGAAGGGTTATGTTGGATCATTTAATTAATATGCGATTGTCGAAGACAAGCTTAGTTTTGTCGGGTTGTCTTCTGTTTGATGAAAGATTGTTCAAGGATTATTCTTTGCTTGTTTAATTGGAAGAAAAACTAATGGGCACAAATTTGAAGCTCGCAGGTTGATGCCGGTCAATTTAGAGTATGAAGAAATTTTACAGCAATAATCCATAACTGTTCAATTGTTTGTTTTGATTGAAAACAGCTTCTGTCTATTGTGGAATTTTCATATTCTGTAATGAAAATCATAACTGTTGGAAATGTAGATTGCCTTCTTGTTGTCATTCTTGTTGATCTTATTGCTGCGAGCTCGTATCTAGACTATTTATCTTGAGAAGCTGAGGTTAGCTTGCTTGTCATTTTGAATTTGCAGTACGATATCAAGCGACCTGGGAGGAGCACCATTCGGGTAATTAATTTCTTTGTCCTAATTTTTACGATACAGCTTATCGTTTTGTTCCATTTTTATGCTGCATAAATTTTGACTGTTTTCATTTGGAAATTATTGTAATGTGGGCTCCTGTATTGGTATTTACTGGCCAAGTATGGGAATGCTATATCTTGTTACAAGCTACTGCATAGATGGATAAAACTTGTACCTTTAGGTCTTGCAAACTCATTCTGGATAATAATGAGGCTCTAAGTTTAAGAAATAATCTTCTCATGTTAATTGTTTCCGTTAATATAGGACACTGATGTACTTTTATCTTCCATATCTGTAGGTAGCTTTGTCTTAAATAATTTCGAGTATTTTAAAACTTCATTGACAATATGATCACTCAAATATAGTGCTTGCCATTTGCTCTTTCATTAGAGCTAGCTATATGAAATTTTATGCAATTATCGTATTTTTTTGGTGCTATTTCCATCTTAACAAAATTATCAATTTTGCATGCAGGAATGTCGTTTCATTTAGCGATGGACAGCCTAACAAAGGTGGCGGCATCCCCTACTTCTATTTGACAACGCTTGATCCAACTGCCTATAACGCATTGAAAGATAAGAGGTCTTCACTAACAATTAGTGAGTACCCTCTCCGAACTTGTGGCAAACGAGACCCTGAGAACCCATCTTGTGCAAAAATTACACTCACGGGAGAGGTATCAATTTTGGTCTATTTGTTGGCCCCAGAATTTGTTGGTTTTCTATGCATTCTTTAATTTCCTTTTTCTTGTTTTAAATTGGTCGATGTTTGTACAATTTAATTACCTTAGCCCCTCCAGTAGTGTACGCAAACCAACATGAGAAGAAAGAAGAAAACAAGTAACTTTCATTAGGCTTATTCTTTTCCTTTTATGTTTCATGGCTCTTTTTGATTTGGACTAAATTGGATTAAAATTTGCATCTTGTGGTTTGTTAGTTGCTGGTAGTCGACAAAAATTCTAAGGAAGAAGAATATGCTCGTAGTGCCTTGTTCGCAAAGCATCCAGAGATGAAGGGTAATTACGAGTATAAGCTTATAGTAGTAACGGAGGATCCACCTGCTATCTGTTGCTCCTTTTTGTGCTCGTACATAATTAGTTTGAACTTGCTTTCTTGACAGGCTGGCCTAAGGATCACAATTTCCAGTTCTTCAAATTAGAGATCGAAGATATATTTTTGATTAATTGGTTCGGTGGGCCTAAACCTCTTACAGTGGAACAGTACTTACACGTGAAAATGTGAGTAATAAAACATTGTACTGTGTGTATTAGCAATGCAATTAAAGAAATACCTGCAAAAATAAATGTGGTTTCTGTACCTGCAAATCTGTCAGAAATGTATAAATTCCCTTTTTCTCGAGTGATAAATATTGATTCGCTGATACATTGTTTATTCTCAAATCTGCAGGAACATGCCTGTGTTAATTCTATCAAAATACCTCTGATCTCCATTCTTCTTGTGTGGTCCTTTTGGATGCAAATACGAATTGTGTGTGTATGAATATCTGTAAATAAATTTATACCAATTGTGGATGTTGCCTTGTTGTTTCATATATGTTAGACATATACTCCTTTGGATGCCATGAAACAGTGGGAGAAATAAATTGGTTATAAATTTATTGTTTTCTTTATGAGGATCGTTATTGTTGCTTCTATCATACCTTATGCACATAATCATATGCTCTAAAGAACTTCTTGGAGTGTATTTCTCTTTGGTCCAGTGGATGGTGTTGAACTGTCGATTTGTGCAGTCGCATGCATGCTCATTAAGACGATAAATCTGGCTGCAGTTCAGCCCGTTCGGCAACAATGATAATTTACTGTTTTGAGATGAATATGTGCAAGAGTTTTCCGAACAGCATACTTCTGACCTAGTTACCAAAACTTGATTATTTACCATTTTTTGGGATGGAGATTCACTTGAAGGCAAAAAGTCGCAAGATTTCCATAATTCTGTGCATAACCAATGCTCTACTCCCTAGGAGATCAAATATCTTGCAGAATCCAGTTGCAAAAGTTTGATCCTGAACTTTTGCATGTACTTGGTCTCAAATGTAACGAGGGAACAGAAGAAAATGAATAATAACGTGTCCTTGCACAGAGATTGGAAGCCATAGCTCATCATCTTCTTTAACTAACAACATTACAATTACGGCTTTACTGGGAACTTTTGATCTGTACTCTATTCACATAACACTACGGCTTTATCGCGAGTTTTAAGTCTCTACCTGTATTGCATAAAGAGAAATTCCCCTATATGAATCCTACCAGCACCTAGCAGGGAGTGAGTTGGTGGTTTTCGACATAACTCTTCATCTCGAAGGAGTTGGATGTCTCTCATACGGAAAATTGTGTAAAAAAACAAAAATAAAAAGTTCTAACACGTGTGACTCACGAGTCTCAACTGGTTTTTTTAACGACCATCCAGTAGAGGCAGTGAAAGTTTGCTCTCGAGTCTCATCTTCACCCACAACACTCTTAATCTCCAACTCATGAGATGTTGCTTTCTCTGTCCTACCACAACCCAATACTCCACCCAAAATCCCTAACAAAATCTTCTCCTCCCTTGTTCACTAACCGCAAAACCGTTACCCTGCGAACCCTTGACAAACCCTCTATATCCCTCACCCGACTCTCCGCCGCGCTAACCCATAATCAAAATGTTCCAAAATCCGCCATTGAACGCATAGCTGACAAGCTTCGGAGTCTCGGCATTGTTGAACAAGCAAGCAGAGAAAAAAGCCCGAACCTTGAACCTGAGGAAGTTCGAGAGAAGGACAGCGCAGGGGAAATATTTATCCCACTACCCGAGAAGATTCCGAAGTATCGCGTGGGCCACAGTATTGACTCCAGCTGGAGCACGCCTGAAAACCCGGTTCCCAAACCGGGCTCGGGAGCTGCTATTGTTAGGTACAATGAGTTGAGAAAGGAAGTTGGAAGACAGAAGTGGTTGGAGAAGAAGAATTCGAAGGAAAAAGAGAAAGAAAAAGAGGTGCCTACATTGGCTGAATTAAAATTGTCGGCAAAGGAATTGAGGAGGCTGAGGACTATTGGGATTGGGTTGAAGAAGAAGTTGAAAGTTGGGAAAGCGGGAATTACGGAGGGGATTGTGAATGGAATACATGAGAGATGGAGGAATTTCGAGGTCGTGAAGATAGTATGTGAGGATTTGTGTAGGTTGAATATGAAGAGAACCCATGATTTGTTGGAGGTATAATCATTTCTTTCTTCACTTTTTTACGTTGGTCTGTTAGCATTTGAAGTGTTGAACATCTGATGAGCTAGAAATAAATAGGTTAGGTGAATAAAGTTTGAAAATTTAGAAGGGAAATGTGGCAAATTTCTTGATTGAAGTAATGCTCATATATTATAGTATTTGTAGAAGTTGGAAATTCTGTTGTAATCATATAACATCTTTAAATTTAAAGTTGATTGCATATGTTGATATCTTATAAGACATATGGTCTACCTCAATTGAACTCAAGAATAAAGGATGTTCAATTGCAGCCAAAATTTTAATTTTTTGCTGCTGTACTTTGGCTACTGATTATGGTCTGGCCCCAAATATTGTGCTCTAATCATTTTTTTTTCTGACACTTCTAGAGGAAAACTGGAGGTTTGGTTGTTTGGAGGGCTGGAAGTAAAATTGTATTGTACAGAGGAGAAAATTATGAGTATCCATACTTCTTGGCTAATGAAAGTTCAACCGATGATGCTTCTTCTGATGATTTACCTAATCGACTAGTGAATGGTAAAGGACTTGATGAAACAAAGAGTTGCTCTTCTGGCACAGATAGTGCAAAAACTTCTGGACCAAGTCCAATCAACAAAAGAGCTCAAATGGCCATAATACAGGGTGTTGGTTCTCCAGATAAAGTAAGATTTCAGCTACCAGGTGAGGCAGAACTTGTAGAAGAAGCCGATCGTTTGTTAGATGGACTGGGGCCTCGATTTACTGATTGGTGGGGATATGACCCTCAGCCTGTTGATGCTGATCTACTACCTGCCACAGTTCCTGGATACAGAAGACCTTTCCGGCTTCTTCCCTATGGCGTGCAGCCAAAATTAACAAATGATGAAATGACCACATTAAGGAGACTTGGCCGACCCTTACCCTGCCACTTTGCATTGGGTGAGTTGAATTCTATTTCATCATTGTTTGTATTTTTGATTAGCATCTGTTTCATCGCGTTTCCTCTTCATGACAGGTAGAAATAGGAAACTTCAGGGATTGGCAGCAGCCATAATTACGCTCTGGGAAAAATGTGAGATTGTCAAGATTGCAGTTAAGAGAGGTGTCCAGAACACCAATAGTGAGATGATGGCAGAAGAGTTAAAAGTTAGTAGTAATTTTGCAATTTGTGGTTTTTTATCTTTAATTGTTTAGAATTTCTAATAGTTTAAAATCATGCCAAGATATCGTGATTAGAAACCTTTTTTATTTTTATTTTTAATCATTCTTGGCAAATGCTAAGATTTTTGCATTGTAGCTCCAAGAGTTACCAGATAATGTAACTACTGCCTTTATCTTCACTATATCTAGTTGGCAGTCAAAAATCTGGAAGCATGGCCCAGTTATTATCCGGAGAAAATTGCTTGTGGCTTTGGAAATTGTCCTTATGAATTTTATTGTTACACTATAAATTATTCTTTTGAAAATTTTAGTCTGCGGATTTGGTAACCTATGTTTTACAGTTCTCTAGAAGATTGCCAAATCATTTGTGGATCCTTCTCACAAAACTGTCTTTATCATCTGTACTTCCTTGGAAGTTGAATTTCTTGTTGAGCATGACAAGCAAGAATATTTGTTAGTGGTTATTTGATTAATTAATTCTGGTCCTTTTTGCTTCTTTTAAACAAGCCCATTTATAGCACATTGTGGCACTTAATGTTGATTTCTTTTCCAAATTGGGATAAGATGTTTTCGCAGACATTCTTAATAAAAAATGCTTTCGTGCAGTGGCTGACTGGAGGAACTCTGCTCTCCCGGGATAGGGAATTTATTACCTTTTATAGGGGAAAGGATTTCCTGCCATCTGCTGTTTCTTCAGCAATAGCACAACGCAGAAAGCATGAAATTCTCCACGAGCGACAAAGGATAGATTTTAGTACATCATGTGAGGCTACAGAGGAGCCTACACTTTGGAATAAAGATGGAAATTCTGGAGACAATGTAGAGTCTGATACCACTGACAAATTTGGTAGTACAAATGACCAGAAAAGCATTTTGCATTCAGAACAAAAAAAGCAAAGGTCTGCCGAGGTGGCTATTAGAAGGACCAGTTTGAAGTTGTCTATGGTATGATTTTAAAATTAGATGCTATAGTTCGCTTGAATTCTTGTTTAAGCGTTAGTTGTGTTACAGCATTTGTGTTTCTTCACAGGCATTGGAAAAGAAAGCTGAGGCAGAGAAACTTTTAGCTGAGCTGGATGAGAAGGAAACCCACCAGGAAACTGAATTAGATAAAGAGGGCATAACTAAAGAAGAAAGATATATGCTGAGGAAAGTTGGCTTGAGAATGAAGGCTTTCCTGCTAATGGGTGAGTCATGTCATCTTGCTTAATGTTTTTTAACCTGAAAGAGCTGGTTCACTATTTTTCCTTGTTATAATCAGGAGCATGTTAAAGGATTTTATTTAAAAAAAAATAGTCAAATGTATAGCTCTTATAAAAGTGGCCACGAATGACCAATTTTTCTTTCCTTGCTCAGGTAGAAGAGGGGTTTTTGATGGAACAGTTGAAAACATGCATCTTCACTGGAAATATAGGGAACTTGTGAAGATCATATCTAAGCAGAAAAGCTTTGAAGCTGCCCATCGTGAAGCACGGACCTTGGAAGCAGAAAGTGGTGGTATTTTAGTAGCAGTTGAGAGGGTGAGTAAAGGTTATGCAATTATTGTATATCGGGGAAAGAATTATCAAAGGCCTGAATGTTTGAGGCCTAAGGCACTGCTGACTAAAAGAGAGGCAATGAAGCGCTCCCTAGAAGCTCAGCGTCGCAAGGTAAAATTGGCAAACTCGTACACATCTGGTAGTTTGTAGCACAGTTTTCTTTATCCTCCCTAACCTGAAAAGAGAAAAAGAAAGAACAGGAAAATATCCACAATCATGAGGAGACTTAATTGCTGAATGGCCTTTGCTGACATGTTATGTGACGTGGTTTGTGACTCAATTTATACTTCTCATCTATGGGAATTTCTTGATTTCTGTTTATTTCCTTTTAGCATTTGACTCTGAATGATGTATGCTTGAACTTATTCACTTTTGAATTTATGATGCAGTCTTTGAAACTACATGTTTTGGAACTTGCCAGAAACGTAGAAAAACTGAAGCTGCAGTTGGTGATCTTTTAGTTATTTGTTCTTGTTCATATTAGATTGCACATTCATTTTTATATTAGCCAATCAAATTGAGATAAATTATGCAGTACTGCTTTGACACAGGTTAAAGATGGGGAGACAAACACTATGGAAGCCACTGATGAGTCAATATTGCCATTGGTGAGCAGCCTCATATGTTTGTTGGTTCTGTTCCTTCTCATCGAAGTCGATAATTTGATGAATCACACAATCTTGTCATAATGTAGGTTAAAGAGGATATGCACAGTATGCACTCAGCCACAAGTATGAAATCAGATACTGAACTTAAATCTGAACATTGCTCTGTTTCAGTAATTCCTAGTTCCTACGAAGTGAATGTACAGGTGCATGTACATGCTAAATTAGTGTCACTTATATTGTTTTATGTGGCTGAACATACATTAATACATACTAAATATTTGTATTTGGCATCATTCATAATATAATGGTGATATCTGCAAATATTATGTCTGAAATGGTATTTGGCATGACTGCTTAAGGCTACAGAGGAACATGCAGCCAATTCAACTTCCACAGAATCAAAGAAAACCATGGATGCTATGAATGATGATTCACAGGCCACTCATCAGGATAGGCAGGTTGATTTCTTGTTGACACATAGTGGGATTAATAATTGTGTAATTGAATTTGTGCCATCTCAAAATTCTGTAAGCAAAGAATCCCAGGCAAGTATAATAATGGATTTGCATTGTGAATATGTAGCTATGACTCAGAATGTTTTCCTGATAACTCTACAATAATATGTAGAATTTCTTCTGCTGTTTTATGTGTATATTATTGATGAATTCATTTCATGTATCTCACGTGAATTTCAGTCAGAAGGAATGAGCTATTCGACTGTAGTTAACACAGAGCCTAGTTTATCTGATGATGATCCAATAGAGTCATCAGTTGAATCAGTTAAAAGTATACCAGAATTATCAAATCCAGCTGGCATTGGAAATGCATGGAATGAGATGGCTTCCGGTGCTGTACAACTTTCCAATAGAGACAGGCTTCTCCTGCGGAGACAAGCTCTAGCAATGAAGAACCGCCCAGTCATTGCAGTAGGTGATTTCAGTTCTCTCTTACACTTCCAGCTTGCCCTTTTTGCCGTCTTTATCACAACTTTTTCTAGTTCCCCATTTCTGTCCTTGCAATTGATTGCATTCGGGAGAACTTATCTCTTCTACCATGTCTTATACTGTAACTCATTAGGGAAGAGCAATATTGTCACCGGTGTAGCAAAAACAATCAAAGCTCACTTTCGCAAGCATCCTCTTGCAATAGTAAACGTTAAAGGTAGAGCTAAAGGAACTTCAGTCCAGGAAGTGGTTTCGAAGCTGCAGGTCTGCATGTCCAAATTCAACTTACGTTTATTCCAACATTATCTGTTAAAAAATGGCTGTAACAACATCCTTCCACACACAGGAAGAAACAGGTGCAGTTCTAGTCTCTCGGGAGCCTAGTAAAGTTATACTATACCGAGGCTGGGGTGCCGAAGATGAATCTAGCCGTGGCAATAAGAAGAATGCAATACAGAAAATATCAAGTTGCGGAGAAGTTCTGCCTCAGCCAGCCGTGTCTCCTGAGCTACTCGCTGCAATCAAACTTGAATGTGGATGGCAAGGTCACCAAGGACAGCAAGCTTCTTCATGAAGCCCGAAACTTGAGAGCTTGTGACAAACATATTGCTGTACGCTGCAAAAATGCTTGCTGGGTGCATAATAAATTCTTCTCCGAGAAAGTTCACGATCATCAGTGCGCCAAACTCATTGCATTAGTCCTTGCACCTCCAAAGAACAAATTGGGGAAGCGGTATGTTTAAAGAAAATGGTACATAAAGACATCTCCCCTGTTTTATGTTGTACATGAATGTACAGAAGATCATCAAGAAAGCTGTACTCTTGTGCTTTTTCATGATGTCATTGTCTTGTCCAAGTCACATAGTTTGAATTAACTTTTGCGTTAATTGCACATATAATATAATCCAAGTTTGGACGGGAAGAGTAAAATAATTCTGTTGTTTCAACGTGGGTACTCAATAGTTTCCCTATCAAAAACCTGTGGTCTCTTGGGGACAAGACAGATGATGTATAATTTGCCTGTTCACTGTAATATGACCTGAGAGAATAAAAACATGTATACGTGCATCAATACATACATACATATGTATATCGTGGGACCATAATCTCAGCATTAAAAGTAGGAGGAAATACGCTAGAAAATCAGTAAGACACAAGACATTATTGCAGCCACTGTGGAGAAAATTTGATAAATGACCCTAGAATGGAGGGAGTTTCTTCTGCACCCCCCAGGTGAAGACTAGGCATGGCACATTTTTTCACGGGATAATAACAGTTAGGACCCTAATATTTTATATTTTGGTAAATAAACAAAACATTATCTATTTGTCTCAAATAAATCCTTTTTTGATTAAAGTGACAAAATTTTTTTTAACATTAAATATAAACTGTTCAATATGTAATTGAATAATAAAATGTCAATTCAATTATTTAAGTAGAGATTAAGGGCTAATTTAATACAAAACTGGAAAATGTCCTTACTTGCAAAAACATTAAAATTGGTGGATTTAAATGTTATTATTTCTTATTAAAATTATTCTAAGCTAAAAGATAGCTCTTGGTCTAAACTTCAAGAATGATAGTATATTTCTGATATCAGTGAAAAGTTTGAGAGGGGGGCACGCCTGGAACATATTCCTCCTTTCTTTGTTTCGAAGGGCAAACGCTACCCTACAGCAATGATGCTATCCTCATCCCTTTTCTTTGTTTCGCTCACCACCACCACACCTTCTTCTCCATGGCCATCATTATCATCAACATCCCATCATATTATCATACCAGAAACCCAAAAAAAAAGCAAGGAAGAAACACGTGTATTTTTGCTCAAACCAGTGCTGCTGCTACTACTACGACCTTTTCACGTATGCATGTATGTATGAGCAACAGCTGCTTTGTTTGTTCTTGGTTTTTAGTGAAAGATAAGTCTGTACTCTTGAACTCTCCTTTCAAAGACTTTTTGAAGTCATCACTTTCTCTCGTGGGGAATCAAGCATCTGGATCTGACGATTTAATCTGCTAGATCAAGCAAATTGCTTCAATTTTTGCTTGTACAAGTATTTTAGATCTTCCAGCTTGTTACTGCTTAAGTACTCTAGTGTTTCTATTTCTTGTTTCTTAATTTTTAATTTTTAACTAAGAATGATATTGTTATGCTGGGGTTTGGATGGGGGTAATTTGTTGCTGTGTGAAGAAAATTAAACTTCATGTATAATATGGTATCTTTTAATTCTCTCTATGATGTTCAATATTTATTCTGAATTGTTTCTATTTTCTTGTTTTTCAGTATCGTTTTGTGTCCGGAGAAATGGATAATTGAAATTTCTTTTTCAATCCATACGGGGAAAAAATTCTACTTGGAATTTGGTACAAATGTATAGATGTATGCGCGATGAGTATATACACAGAAAGCAATTGCATGACAGAATCAAATATGAATAAGCTTCAGCCCTTATGCATGCCAGCAACTGCCAATCGAAAGCCGATAATACTGGTTCAATTGCCAATAGCACTCATTTAATCTTGGCCCAACATCTAACTCAAGTATATGTAGTGATAAAGATATGACTAATGATTAAAGTACTGTGTAAACGAGTATAATATTTAATAGAAGAGTGCATATCTTCATATAAGGAGAACAATTTATCATTGGCATAATTTCATCATCGAGAATTGTCCACGTTAGGCTAAAGGTTTGAAGACTATATGACTTGAGGAATTTGTTGTTTTCGATGCATATTAGAAAACGATATAGTCCCCCATCGAGCATGCGGTTTTGTTAAATTAACTGGTCACATTCTTATTTCAGAGTGCACGTTTTTACTCATGCATATATAACAAAACTTGACTTGGAAATAGATGCCGTGTTTGATTGTGATTGATTATACTTAGAAGGCTGCTGGGTTTGGACTGTGCACTTGTGAAAATCATGTTTCTTCCTTCTTATGAAAACTTTCCCACGATTTCTTACAGTTATAACTCTTATTAGTCTTTGAATACTTCCTGGTGATTCTCCCAATCAAACTATGAAATGTGTAGGTTCTAGAAAACCTTAATTTCAATTGAATATTCAGAAAAAATATGGTTTTCATATTTGATTTCTGTTCGAAAGAGATCATTTTCATGTGCTGTTTTACTGCAGTGCTAGCATATCTTGTAATGAAACATGAAACACGAAACACGGATGCATGTTTGCTCTGGGTTTTGCACAAGTTTCATTTCTTGGTGCTGTACAAGTTTTCATTATTGTTTACAAAATTTATTTTCCAACCACGATAAAACAATAAAACCAAACCACTGTTTCACCCTAAATTATTCATGAACAAAAGTGTTGATCTCATCACTGTCTTCTTCTAAAGCTATCTATAATTATATATATGTATTGCTTTTGAAGAGTCTAGGGTGTAATCATATCTCTCTCTCTCTCTCCCTCATGTCAGAGGAGAGAAAGAGAGAGGCAGGGAAACCCTAGAATGAATTTTCCTTCTCTCTTTTTCTTTCAAGGCAAGACGGCCAACAGCATACATCATCATGTCTTCTCCCCTTTTTCCTTCTCAGTCATCATCATTACTCCCACACACCACACCCATAAATCTCAAAGCTCCATTATTATCAACAACACAAAAAGAAAATACAAAAGGAAAGAAGAAGAAGATTAGAAACAAAATTAAGGTTGTCTCTTTGATCTGCCACTCACCCTTGAGCTATAGCTATCTCTAGCTAGCTTTTGTGGCTTCTGTTTGAAATCTTCGGCTTTCGGGGAATAAAGCATCTTGGTCCGATTGATTTGCTGCTAGATTAAGCAAATTTAAATTGCTTCGATTTAGGTCCTTTTCTTTTGTTATCTCTGTCTTGCTTATAATTTTGTTTTCGGTTTTTCGTTGTGCCCTTGTTAATGTTTTGATCGAGTTGTTGTATGTTAAGCAGATCTACCACATTTGTGTTGTCCCGACATAGAGGTGAAGGTAGCCGATATTGAATTAGGTTTTGTAATTTTCTGGCTTTCTGCTTTTGAGACTTGAGACTTTCTTCTATATGTTTGTAATAATATTGGCTGGACTACATACAGCATGCAATAGCCGTTGAGTTGAAAGGAGATTACTACGAACAAGGGCAATGATTGTACTATCATGCTTTTCTTCTAACAGATTTGCATGCACCACTTCTTCTTCCAATGTCTCCTTCGTCTAATGAACACAAGGATTATAATTTCGTAACTTTAACGCTAATTACTATTGGTTTGTCTTTAATCTCTCATTAAAGTTACATCGGCAATTAAAATGTGTAATGAACTGCTCCTTTGGCCCCCTCGACTTTTTCGTAATTAGCAGCAAAACAAACTTGATTAGACCTCCCTCTCTCGGCAATTACTGCTGAACTTTCTGTCTTCGCATCTTTTTATAGATGTTCTTGGGGATTTCCTTGTGGGTTCGATAGGGCATTTTCAAAAAGATGTCTCCCATTTATGACAAGCTAACACATCCTTTGATCACCTTCTTGACTCTTCAATATTATTATTGGGTAATAATTAGAACAGCTATTAGCTTTCGTAACCTAGAACACAAAATCAATAATCTAAAACATATGACATATCTTATGATAATTAATCTTTTTTAATGTTCGATGTTTTAAGTTTTACATTCATATATTACATGTTGCATTATCAAATCTCTGTCCTTGTAACAATATTATTCAAAGATATTAATTCAAAAACACTTACAATCTTCAAGAATACTATTTTTATACATAAATTTTAGAAAAAGAAAAAACAGAAAAATTTGCATTTATTAATTATATAAATGAATGATACATTCAATACATACACATTTACATATAAAATCATCATTCTTCTCTAGTTTTTTAATCTTTAACTTCTAAATTGATACAGACACGTGATATAATTGATAATAAATTATTTAAATTATATTTTAATAAAATTTATAAATTAATTTTATATTTTATAATATAAATTAAAAAGATTAAAATTGTTAATTAGTAATTATATTGCATCGTTAGTAAAGAAAGCCAACTTACAAAAATGCACCGATTTTCAGTGGGAGTAATCATTTTTACATTATTGTGTAAATTCAACTCCTTCCATTCTACAATTTAAAGGAAGGCTCAATTTTGTGTACTTGATTTTCATGGGCCTCCGATGGATATATATATATAGGCCTGAAAGAGCCCAAACAGGCCCAGCCCTGAAAGAAGAACCGAGTGGATTCTGTAATTTCCTTCCTCTCCCCTGATATTTGCCGATGTGTGGCACACTGTTACTCACGTGTGCCACAAACCAAAATCCTAAGATGCAATCGAAACAAAAGCACTTCCACACACAACACAATCATATGTAACAGACACAGGTTTTCTGCTTGGCTTCAGTGCAAGAACGCAAGCAAACATGACTCTTCAAGCTTCTTCTTTGTACGGTTCCCACCTTTCGGCTTTCATCTGCTCGCCTAGGCCCACAACTATAACTACCAGTAATTACCACCCTGCCACTCAAATTCGAGCTAAAGGTAAAAACTTTAACCGAGAGTTTAAATATGCTAATGTTAATGTTGTGTGATTTTAGTTGAGCCGTCGGACAAGTCAGTTGAGATAATGAGGAAATTCTCGGAGCAGTATGCCAGAAAATCTGACACCTATTTTTGCGTCGACAAAAGTGTCACTTCTGTTGTTATTAAGGTACTTTTTTTTATTTTAGATTTTGGGAAATATATGAATTGGTTGAAGTTTTTTTTTCTTTTAGATCATGCGAATGTGTATGCTTTCCTGGAATTTTTTGGATAGGTTCTAGAAAGAAAATTAGTTTGTGGATATGGGATTTGTTTTAGTAGCTGATGTTTAGTTCAAAATTTAGGTATCAGACATACTATGAATTGAAGCAAAGAGACTTACGGTTTTAGACTTTTAGTTTTGTTTATTTTGTTGCTAAAAGTTAGAAATTTTTACACTGTTTGGCAGTTGGGTTTGGAGATTTTTATTGCTTGGTGATTTTAGTAGCATCTGTTTTCTTGTATTTGGTTATTAACTTTGTTTTCCTACAGTTTTGACCTTTTGTTGTATTTAAATGCTTGCAAAAGCTCTGTATTGTTTTCTTGGGGTTGATTTTCTGCCCGTCTGTGCAACAATGTTCTATGTCTGCTTATGATTGTCAGTAAATTTTTGCTGAAGGGTCTCGTAAATTATTGTATATGAAGAAACTTGCTAGATTGAAGGACTTTATGCCTTGGCTGGTTTGGATAGCTTTTCATTGGTATATGAACTGCTATTTGTTTCCTATTCATGTATGCTTCTCTATTAATCTATGAATCAGCAGTGCCTTATTTGAATTCATCATCTCGAGTTGTGTACATTGATCCTTGGTTCACCCTATTTTCTAAATGAAACCAATCTTGGTAGAGTTGATTTCCTGTTCTAAGAATGCATTGGGCATTTTCAAATCTAATTTTACCTTATGAAACCTGTCTTTGGATATAAATTTCTTTATTTATTTCTTTCTTGAAGACTTGTTACTTACCATGTCTTTCATTTCTATAAAAGAAAATCTGATGTCAGAAAAATTTGAACAGGGATTGGCTGATCACAAAGATTCGTTGGGTGCACCTCTTTGTCCATGTAGGTTAGTGTTACTTCCACTGCCCCCAGATCATGCTTTTGTCCAAAGATATGCACATTTTTTGGATATTATTACAGAATATATGTGCGTGAATGGAATATAATTTAAGTTTATATTTAAATCTCATCGTAATTTTTCAAGATTGGACCCATTATTTTACAGGCATTATGATGACAAACCTGCGGAAGCCCAGCAAGGCTTTTGGAACTGTCCATGTGTTCCTATGAGAGAAAGGTATAATATCTTTACAACTATGAGCTTTTATGCAACATATTGTAGCCAGCAAAAATACAATTTTGGTAAATTGGCTTGTTGGTTCATTTTGTCATTTTTTCTTTTTCCTATTTGCAATTTTCATCCTTTCTTTTACTGGGTAGGTTGTTTGAATTATTTACCAATATGTTTTATTTAGGTTATACCTTATTCATTTGGTAGAAATACATGTATGCTGCATTTTGCTTACTACATAGAAAACTAGAAACTAAAAATCTTTGTTGTTGCTATACTAATCAATGTCCGGTAATTACTGTTGCAAGCAAATATTTCTAGCCATTCTTCTTCAGAAGAAATTTGTTCTTGTTGCCAACTTGCCAATATACTATTAGCAAATCAAGAAAAATATGTTACTAACAGTCCAAAAAAGGCATCATCGTCCAATTGCCAGTATAATGAGCTTCCTCAAAAATGTTTTCCAAGATTATGAACTGTAGAGTCATTTTAGATTTCTTCTGGTTGCTTTGCATAGCTGATTTGATGGTTACTTGATTGTTTGCATTGACATGTGAATGACTACTTAATGAGAACATCTGAAGATTAACCCAATATCAAGGTTGAATTATTGTGTTGTGCTTGATATCTTTGTTAGAGAGATGATTAGTGAAAATATATATATATATATATATGAGCATGAAGCAAAAGTATCCTCTTGCAGTTATTTTATTAGTTAAGCAAAGGTAAATGATAGAAAAATTTCAAGATTTTAGGAAAAGAAGATATTGTAGCCTTCTTTCGCTGAGAGAAAGTGTAGTTCTTTTGAGAGAGATTGCCATAGGATTAAGGACAGAAAGTAGTATGAAGAATTATAAAGACATAATGGTGCATGCATAAGAAACGAAACTGATTGTAAATATTATCAGCTTTATCTGACATTTATTGTGCATTGGTATTGGCAGGAAGGAATGCCACTGCATGCTCTTTCTTACTCCGGATAATGATTTTGCCGGCCAGGATCAGGTAATGGTATTAACCTATCGGTCATAAGCCATATCACTGAACGAGCATCAAGCATCAACTGAATGCTTAATCAGTAATCTCTAATGCAACAAAATTTTTGTCCTATGCAGGCAATCTCCTTGGCCGAAATCAAGACATCAACAGCAAATATGTAACGGGTATGAATAGTATATCAAATTTGACTGTAATATCTAGATGTTTGGCCAAAAGAAGAGAAGAGAATTCCTACAAAGACTGTATTCATGGATGAATTCATTGCCATTGTTTATGTTGAGCCTAGTGTATCTGAGTTTCTTTCTCTAAACAATAGTCTCTTGTATTTGGCCAGAAAGAAAGAGAAAACAACCAACGCTTACATTTGTGTGTATATTTGTATGTTAATACAGAATCATCTCCCTCGTTTTGCCTCCCTCACTTACTTAAGCTCATTTGTCTCGGCATCAAGTTTATAGAGCTATGTGTTGGCCATACTCGCGTTCCGATGAAATGTTGCGCACCATTGGCTTTCTCTTGTAACATGACAACAACAAATCTCGTGTAAGACGCAAGAAATGTGGGGTATTTGCAAGGCAGCAGCACATATTCTTGCTTGCTTGTTGATCTCACATGGAATATTGTTAACTTGTCAGCTTAAACGGCAACTTTTCGGCCTTTACTAATAATTCATACTGAGTAAAAGCTCGAGATGCCATTATCATATCCGTTCTCAAGTTTCACTATCAAAATTCGGAATTTGGTTAATAAAAAACTTGTTATTTCATTTTTACAATCTTCCCGATCGTCAATCATTGATCAATAATGGGCCGGTGTTAAAGGATTCAGCCCATGAAAGGGTATAACAAGCTTTCTTTATACACAGCGCCATACTATAATCTTTTCCTCTCCCTGTGTTCTTTTCTCTCCGAGCAATGTGGTATAAAAAAGTTTTTTTCTTTTGCTTTGTAATTGTACGAGTTTAAGACTCTTCGTTTTTTAACGTGATGCGAGAACAGTGTTAGCTTTTCTGAACTCCTGATCGCTTAAATGTCTGAGCCCCGTGTCACCATCACCCTCGGCCGCAAAGGCCAGGTACCATTTACCATTTTTTCTGGGTAAAATCCGGAACTGAAATCGACATTTAAGTTCTCTTGTGTGAGTTGCACCTTTTATTTTTGGGTGTTTTCAGGTGGTAAAGAGAGGTGGTGGAAGCAAACGATTTACAGGTTCTGATGGCTTTCTGTCGGCAAACAAACGGTTTTTTTTAATTTGTGGTTTTATTTGGTTTTTCTTATTTTCCTTCTAATTTTGTTTTCTGGGTATGCTTTTACCGGTATGTAAATGTTTGATATTGTGTGCCTTAATTGTTGTGCTATGAACTTTGGATGTTTTGATCAGATCATTGATCTTCATTACAAAAATAAGGGGAAAAAAGTAGAAGACATGGAAATTTTGTCAATTAAAAAATTATATTTTACAATATGCATATATATTGTACTTATCTTCGCAATCAAATAAAGAGGTTTCAGCTGGGATGGCCATACTTTTTGGTTCTGTGTGTTTGAGAAACTGTTATTTGTTGCTCTTTATTTATGTCAAACTGTGGTTGAGCTTAGGTTAATAAGCTGAATGTCATTTTTCAGGCAACGAGTAGATGCTATTAAATGGAGTCGCAGTGACAATGGATCTGATGGTAATGACTTATATCAATTATACAATAATAGTCTTGTATGTTGTCATCCGGGTTGGTATTTTTCCTTTTTTATTGTTAATTTTATTTGTCCTCGCTTGTGGGCTTTGAGATGAGTGAAGATTCTGGGATTGCTCGAAAAGATCTCCGATTAAAACTAATGCAGAAAAGGCATGCTGAAGCACAGAGGAAGAGGATCCTCCGCGAAAAGCTCTCAAAACCCATTCAGCCTCCAGCCAGTGCAAATATGCTACGGCGAGAGCCTCCTCAACCTAAAGGACATAGCCTTTTGAGGCAGTGTCCTTCCAAAGAAAGTTTGAGTGATATGTCTCAGGAGGACACATCGAGGAAATATTACTCTTCTCAGACTATGAAAGGATTGAGGATTAGATCTCCAGATAGAGTTTGGACTGATTCTAGGGGGCTCTCACTGAGAAGTTTCAATGATCCGCGACATGTACCAGCAACAAGGGTAGATGCTGTCTCAGGTACTGGGCCCTTTTTGAGCAAAGAGGCTGTCGATGCTTACAGGCAGAGTGGATTTACGGCTGTGAAAGCTGTCTCTGAAACTTCCAGGGCATTTCCACCAACTGATGGAATCTTGCTGAAAAGTTCTCATATGGTATTATCTTTGCTCAGGTCCAAAGCAAATCAGCTTATTTTGGCAGAGCTGATATATGGGAACCTTTGCCAATTCTGTGTTCCAATGCATATAGGTTCAGCATTTATATAGTGTTCTCATAATGTGTTTTTGGGCTGTTTCTGCAGGTTGTGGAACCTCTCAGTGTCGCTAGCTTATTGCAATCTCTTGGTTTGGGGAAATATGCAATTACTTTTCAGGCTGAAGAAGTAAGTATCCTCCATCTATCAACTTTTTCAATTTTTGCTTGATGCACGAGATGAGCTTTCTTAGGTTTGACGAGGAAACATCACATAATCATATATCGATGGGAAATTATTAAATGCTCTTGAGAGACCAAATGATACCTTGTTAATAATACTTATGCATTCTCTGTTTAAAAAGAGAAAAAAAATCTGGAAAGTTGAACATGCAGCAGTGACAGTAGGATCGCCGAGTGGGACCTTGACAATGTATTGCATTATATTAAGCCGTGTAAGGTTGCATTTTAGGCAACAATGAATTGATAGTCTTTCTGTAGCATTCTGATAGGTTTTTGATTCTTCTCAAAGATAGGACAGGAATAAGCCTCGATAACATCTTTTTTTTTCAATTAATATATCAAAATCAATTTAAAAGCACAATGTTGAGATAGAAAATTTTCATTAATCCATCATTATGAGGAGGCACAATATGGCGAATATTATTGAACAAAATCCATAGTTGCATTTTTATTGGTCAATCCTTGAATTGAAGGATGAGTTATTTACATATCCATAAATTTAATGGTTAGTCTCTTAAACAACTTTGATATATATATCTGATTTGCAGGTGGACATGACTGCATTGAAGCAGATGAGTGATATTGACCTTAAAGAACTGGGAATACCAATGGTAGTGTCTTATTCATTCTCATCATCTTTCATTCATTTTTCATTTGCTACAAAGAGTTTGTATAAAGCTATTTACTTTACAACACTTGGCTTGCTAAGCAATAATTGCATTCTTCTTTCATTCAGGGACCAAGGAAGAAGATTCTGCTTGCAGTTCAAGCCTTTCCAAGACGACAACCGTTATAACTGTAAATGGCTGTTTTAAAAAGCATTTCTTATGTTTGTATTTACATATATTTGTTATGTATGCATTTATGAAAACACATGTTAAGGATTCAATAGTATGGGAAACTAACTGGTATAATGTCTGGGAATTGAGTTGTCTTGCTTTCAAAATTCTCTAATTCTTACAAGAGTGTACTTAAAAAGATATTGTCTGCTTTGTTGATGTGGAATTTTGACAAATAAATTAGTGAAATATATATATATATATATATATGTTACCTTTCTAGCACATTTGTCATTGATGATTCTGATTTTGTGCTTGCTTCTTGAATGTTAAATTGCCCATTTGTCACATGAAAAAAGAGAATAAATATAAAAAAAGAAATGTTCCACGAGTTTGTATTAAGATGTCACAAGTCACAGGTGAAGATGAGCAGAGTTACATATAAACCATGTCTTTTTTTTAACAGAAACTAATACTAAATGATGCATCGCTTTCTGGTTTCAATAGGGTTGTTTTCTGGATTCAATAGGCTTTGACAGATGGAGTACTGGAAGTAGACGCTGCCGAGCTCCGAGCATTCGTGGCACATTCTTGCCCATTTCTTGCTGCCAAAGCAGCCAAGAACTTGTTCTGTCTTCCATTACCCGCAACAGCAACATTTTTTCCCAGCGTTGAATCTCTCTTGCAGGAATGATCTGCCGGAAACCTGTGCTTCAAACAAACCCTCAAACTGCAAGTCTTGCACGTTGCCCTGTTGGAGAATGTCAATTTCTCCCTGCAACGTTTAACGGGACATGTATCTTTCTTTTGCTTTCTGGGATCACAATCTCCAGATTTCTTGTGCTTTTCCATTATCATCTTCTCGCGGTCTCCAAACTCTCCTGTTGTCTCAATGGAAACCGAACATATTTCACAAACAATCACTTTCCTGCTCTTATGGTCTGAATTCGGACATTCATGTGACTTGTACGATCTATGCTCCAAACAAAAGATCTGCATAATCGATAAAAATATTAAATACCTACGTCAAATTCAATTCGCCAAACCATGCCCATATCATTATAAGATTTATCTTTACCCTCTGACAGCCGTCACATTTAAAAGGAAGAAAATCGAGCTGATTGCATTCGTCCTGCTGGCAGTGTCTTCCCAAATCTGGGAAAGCTTCGGTTCCTCCTCCCATGTCTTCTTCTTGTTGTTCTTGCGTTGGATGAAATCTTGTTGAATTTTGCAACAAGATACGTTGTATAAACATTTATATAAAGGATTTGGTGTTGGCTTGGAGCGCAAGCCAAACGAGACCTGGGAACGCTTCTAATATCCGCGTCGGTTTCGGACAGGAGAAGATTCTAGGCCGAGCTCAGATCAAGAAGTCGGCTGTCTTTCATTTGACTTGACGATCTCTTCTTTGTCCAATAAACCGGTGACACGTCATCACACAAACATTCGTTCCTTTTATATCCTTTTAATAAATATGATGTATCATTTTAATAATTTACCCAAAATTTAAATGAAAATTATGATAATGAAATAAAATGGAGCGGTTTTGAGAAGGTAATTTGGGGGATGCTTATTCCTTTGTTGAGAATACAAAAAGGGAAAGGCTCTTGTAAAGAAAAACAAAAGGGATGGAGAGATAGATGTGTATAGGGATAATTACATCCTGATCTCAATGTTTATATATATTTCACAAATAAGAACACAATTAGTCTATCTCTCTCTATCTATAATAAAGAACTTCCACACCATTGTAATTTAACGTCAAAAGGGTGGTTCAATAATCTTTTTAACTGAATCAGGGATCTATTTGCCCTATATAGATAGATTATGCCTGTTATTGTAAAAATATAAAAATTTGAGGATACATATGCTATTATTTGATACATTTACGTATGTTGCAATGAAGAATGGTATGTTTGTATAGTGGAGCTCTTGATGACTTAGTTGTCTTCTACCTCGATCCATGCAAATTAAAATAACTAGAATTGTGAGAGAAGAAAGTCCCACTTTTGCTTTTAACTTTTGGAATTAATATGAGATTAAAACAAAAGCAAGGTTGCAGCACTAGGGATTGTCTGCATACACACCCAATTCTAAAAAAATAAAGTTGTTTCCTTTCTGATTTACATCACTGTCAAGCCCATGCCATTATATATGCCAATGCCGATGTTAACCAAGCAAACTAATTTGCTATTGTGTCACGAAAGAATAACCAAACAAAAACTGCATTTTCACTGAGATTTCACCGTTGAAAATTGCAAATCGACTTGTCTCTGGATGTCCCACTCGCATTCATAATTGAGTTTTGTTTTTCATTTCCACATGGTGCATTCTTTGATTCTTTCCTTTTGGGTTGCTTGCCCCATTCCTCTCCACCAACCCATTTGATTCACGCGGTTTCTTCTTGGCATTTTTCATAAAAGGGAAATTTTCATTTTAGTCCCCTACTTTTTTTTTAAACAAAATATTAATTTTAGTCTTGACACAAAATTTCCTTACTTTTCTTGTATTTATCACTTAACCGTACCTACTATTTATATTTTTAAAAAAATAATTAAATTTATCGTTTTCGTGCTAATTGCGTTTTGACTTGACAAATATACGTAGTTGCATACAACAGTTGAAGTGATATTGACCAAAACACTAGGAATTAAAAGTAACAAGAATCTGAATATATTACAGTATTTGTAATACATATAACAAATTGAATTAAAGTGACATTTTGCAAACAAGTGAGGACTAAAATGTAAGTTTCCCTTTCATGCAATATAGCTAGCATGCAGAAAAAGTAGCATCAAGGAGTGCTTTCCGTTGCGTAGAGAACAGTCTCTCAATCTACATTACCTCATGGGGATAATTATTATACAACAAACGAATCAAAATTCATCCAGAGAATCCACAATCTCACAACGTATATAGATCAACTAACTACTTTTTTCTCTCTCCATCTGTAATTCTATATCTTGTTTTGCCTGCCCTAACTAATAACTCTATCATGGACCTGGTCGTGAATAGTTATCTGTTCCTCCCTACCTTTCAGGAACTTCCATGATCTTTGTTCATGAAATCCCATCTAGTCAACAGCACCAAATATTTGATTCTTTCCGCAGGAATTCATGGAGATGCTTCAACGGCACGCAGATCCGGAGGTTTTTGATTGACTGCACTTGAAAATAAAGTTCAAGAAGGGTTATTATTTTGATAAAAGCAGATAGATTATGGAGATTCAAGGAGCGTCGATGAAGTTGATGATCGACGGAAATTCGGAAGCTGTAACTACAAATGCAGCAGAGACGAGCAGTCCCAACCAGAAATGGAAGATCTCTTTCTACCGGTCGTCTTCTTCAATTGGTAAAAAACAACGCCAGAAGCAGGAAAAGAGACAAACTCCGAAAGAGTTTCTGTGTTCGATTTCAGGCTCCTTAATGGCCGACCCAGTTATCGTTTCCTCTGGTCACACCTTCGAGCGAGCATGCGTTCACGTCTGCAAAACGCTAGACTTCACTCCAACTCTCGCCGACGGAACAACGCCGGATTTCACCACTGTCATCCCTAATCTCGCACTTAAATCCACCATTGTCAATTGGTGCGGGAAACATTCTGTAAGCCCGCCGAAACCTCTCGATAGTTTATCCGCAGAGACGCTTGTCCGTACACTAATGGCGTCGCAGAAAAAGAAGGATAAAATTTCGGAGAAAGAGTTAATACAGGGTGTTAAAGAAAACCCTTCGGTGAAATTCAATCACGCCGTCACTGAGTTAACTCGACGACCCACTCACTTCTACTCGAGCTCAAGCGAATCTGTCGGAAGAATGTCAACTCCGCCTCTGCAACTCACAACCCGGCCAAGTTGCTGCTCTTCTTCGTCTTCCTCCGAGCTAGAAACAACGTTAAACCCTAATAACTCAAACGAAGAAGAAGAGTTTGTCGCAAAACTGGAGAGCCCACAAGTGCATGAAATCGAAGAAGCTCTGCTTTCACTCAGAAAAATCACGAGAACAAGAGAAGAAATTAGAATCACTCTTTGCACAACACGTTTGCTCTCAGCCCTACGATCTCTGATCATTTCAAAATACACTAACGTTCAAGTTAACTCTGTCGCAGCGTTAGTAAACTTGTCGTTGGAGAAGACGAACAAATTGAAGATAGTTCGATCAGGAATCGTTCCGCCGTTAGTTGACGTGTTGAAGGGAGGATCCGCCGAAGGTCAGGAGCACGCTTCCGGCGCAATCTTCAGCTTAGCTTTAGACGATAACAACAAAACCGCCATCGGCGTACTGGGTGCACTGCCGCCGCTTCTGCATTTGCTCCGATCAGAAAGCGAGGGGACTCGGCGTGACTCGGCCTTGGCTTTGTACCACCTCTCACTAGTAAAAAGTAACAGAACAAAGTTAGTCAAACTCGGGTCGATTCAGGTTTTATTGGGTATGATCAAGTCGGGTCACATGCTGAGTCGGATACTATTAATATTGGGTAATTTAGCTTCTTGCTCGGAGGGGCGGGTCGCGGTGTTGGATTCGGGTGGGGTGGAGTGTTTGGTGGGTATGTTGAGAAACGGGAGTGAGTTGAGTCAGTCAACACAGGAGAGTTGTGTGTCCGTTTTGTATGGACTGAGTCACGGAGGTCTAAGATTTAAAGGGCTGGCGACGGCAGCCGGTGCTGTTGGGGTGTTGAGGAAGGTGGAGAGACTGGGAAGTGAACATGCGAAGGAAAAGGCGAGGCGAATGTTGGAGATGATGAAAGGAAAGGCAGAGGAAGAGGAGGAGTATGTAGATTGGGAGGAATTGCTTGACTCGGGGTTAACGAGTCGGAGTAGGTTTCGACTCAGCTGTGGGAGGGGCGAGTCCATGATTAACTCGTCCGAGTTTTGAGTACAGTTCTTCTGAAGTTTTTTTTGGGCTTTCAATTTTTTTTTATGGGATGTAATTATCGGAGGATTTTTCTATTTTCCTTTTTTTTTAAAAAAAAATTCTGATATCAAAAGAGAGGAAAAGAATAAGTGAGAGTGGGAAATGGGTTTTCTTTTTTTGACATTTTTGCGATTCAATTCTTGGTGTCTTTGTATTGTTTCTTTAGCTTAAAAAAATTGTACATAATGAAAAGGGGTAAACGAAGTGCTTTTAAAAAAGTGATTCTGAAAGTTTTATTCCATCCTGTTCTTGTCCATCTGTAACTGCAATTATTGTATGGCGACTGTGATGTTGGTTGTCAATTGTCATTATAGAATTCGAACACTTTCGTACTGCTTTTATGGGATGAAATGCATCGAGTTGAATCGCTGGGGAGGAAGTGATTTGGGTTCAAAAGCACCTTTGTCCTTTCAATTCCATTAGACCCGAATAGAGTTCAAAAGAGTGATAGGGAAACATCCAGTTGTGCAGCCCAGCACTCTCTGTCTCAAGAAGAATAATATAAACAGACATTTGTTAAGCCAACACTTATTCCATTGACAGAGCAGAACCAGCCAAGAAAATTTTCAGCTATTAGGTGTAAGAATCTAGCAGTGGGAAGAAGCTTACACTTTGTAAGTGAATAGGATCAAAATGCATGCAAAGCCAAAGCTAAACCCAAACCCACAGAAAATTCAATCCCGGGGTATTGCTTGGTCTGAAAATAAGGTTGGCGAAATTAAATGAGACATTGATGATTTCAGAGCAAGATTTTATGACAGCAGAGATGAGTTGTGCCTGACAAGGCGTGTATGCATTGATAACGAAACAAGTTCTAGATCTTTTTGCCAACACAAGTCCTGAATAATAACACCGTTTCAAGAAGCACAAACAATATATATTGCTCTTTGCAGTCACTGTCTCAACTTCCATTCAATCATTCAACAGCCACATGCAAGGAAAATTTGGAATGGGCTTGGCCACTATTCAAGCGGTTATAAGAAGGTACTTGATGCAGGTTCTGTGCTTAACGAGACAGGTATTGACTTCAAATTTAAAGCTTCGTATCGGCATCTTTGAATATTACGGCGATGATCAAGACAATTTTGACAGAACAACCATTATCAATCTTGCACTTTTGTATTCAATTTCCAGCTAAAAGCCCTATTTCAAAATAACCAAACCCACATGAATGAAGAGTTTTCCGGAGTTAATAGATAAGTATAGATTAAGCTTAATACAATTTCCATCAAAATCCCGATTTCAAAATAACCAAACCCACATGGATGAAGACTTTTCTGGAGTTATAGATAGGACAAATATAGATTAAACTATTCAATTTAAAACATATATTTGTATTTTAAAATAACTAATCCTTCGGGAAGACACGAAGAAGAGACAAAAATCACATGAAAATTAAATAAAAAGCACGTCTTGTTTCCACAAACACAATCTCCTAAAACAAATCTGTAATTACTCCAGCGCAAACACCAAGACTGAAAAAAACGGGGCACAGATTCATAGAAGGCTTCGAGCAGATAATTTCCGAGCAACAGGAATAGCCATAAACCCAGATGAACCATTAACAAAAACAACAGAAAGACGGAACACACAACATCAGAACAAATAAACATGCACAGTTATCCTTGATATGATAATTGGTACAAAAAATAATTTAAACTCAAATTCATCTTCTATTAAGAATTTAAACTCAAAATCATCTTCTATTCCTCAATGCCAACTTCATTTACCACAATCACAACAATGGAAAACAACTCTATTTTTTTTTATTCTCAGTTAAAAGCATCACACCTGCTTCTAATTTCTCCTCTTCTTCCAGTCTTGATCCCATAAAGGCTCAGCTTTTCCATGGCTCTGGCAAATGCCTTAAAGAACTGATTTTGATCTTTTGCATACAGCTCAACAAAAGGTCTTGTTCTTGCGTCACTGAACAATCCATGATCTGATTGCAAAAGCCCTAACCCTTTAGGCAGATTCTGGAAATACAAGTTGTCAAACTTGTTTGGAGACATAATGTCATTAAACACAGACAAAGTTGGATTCTTTTGATAATCTGCACAAGCATTCTGCAAAGCCTGAGCAAATCTGGGATTGTAATGAGAATCATATTGAGGAGTTCTACTGTAATTGTAAATATTGCCACTGAATTCTTTACAATGAGAGAAACCAATGGTGTGAGCACCGCTCAAAGCCACCATTTCCTGAACTGAAAAGTTTCTCTGCGCAAAGATCTCTATAATTTCGGACATGGGCATGGTCGGTTTTGGCAGATTTCCTTCAACATACGAAGCTTTCGAAATCCTCCCGTCTTTTCTACCCAAGTAAACATTGTAGTACGGTCCGCCAACCATTTTTACAAGATCACGAGTTGCAACGGTCAGAATGTCGGAGCAGGAAACGGTGTTGGGACATTCAAGCTCGAGAGCCGTCTTGGCACGAATGACGACATCGAATGCGTCACCGGGGAGGGAGAGATTGATGTCTGCGTCGCGTTCGGCTTTATTGAAGGGAGTGGAGGTGATGAGAATGGAGGAGTCGCAGCCATTGAGGAGACAATCGTGGAAGAAGAGACGGAGGGTGGCGGCGGCGGTGGTGGGGCTGGTGATTTGCTTGTTGGTGATGGTTTCTTGCATGATTTTGTTGAACCCCGGACATGACTTGTCGTAGTAGTTGACGCTCAGTCTTGATTCTACGAGACATGCAAGAAATAAGAAAAAGATGAAAATGCAGAGAGATTGCGGTGCTGCTGCTTTTGCCATTTTGGAGAAGCTGCTTGTGTTTGCCGAGCTGAAACCTGGAAGGAAAGCTACAGAAGCGCTTTTTCGGCTAAAAATACGCGCTTTCCAGAAGAGAGTGGGGTAGATGTGGAGGGTTTAACCGAAGAAAACATATTTGTTTTCCGATTTTTACTAGTTTATGTGTGAGACAGAGAACAGAAGAAGACTCTTATCCCCACCAATCACGGGAAGACTGCTGTAAGAATAAGGGCCCCACTTTCCGTGTGATCGATTAAGGCACCGTTCGACTTAGATAATTATCAAAGGCATCCTAATATTTTCTAAAAGTAACAAATTAGTCCATACTTTTAACATTGCGTCCCAACTTCCCTGCCTTCCAATTTAAACGTACAATTGTACGATAGGAACTAAGTTGACAGAATCGATAAATTTGTAGACTATTTTGTTAGTTTTTAAAATTATAGGGTTGATTATGCTAGTAACACCATATAAATTGAACTGGGAACTTTGAGTTGATACTCAAATTTTAGAATAAAATAATTGGTGTAGTGGGAGCAAACTGGAAGTGCAGAGGATGATGGGTGAGGTGGGCCAGTAAAGTAATGATCAGACGGCTAGCGTGCAACGCAAATTCTGATTGAAATAATTAATTAATAAATAAAATAAATTATTACACCTGAAAGCTCTGAAGAAAACCGTCTTTTTGGGCGCATATTTCGTTAATCACATGACACAAGAGGATCATGTTGTGCTTCCCATTTCTAACCATTGCAAAAGGAGAACGAAACACGCCTCAGCTTTGATGAATATGTCTGCAACTTCTGATGCTCCTGCTGCGACATAATTTAAATGTATAAAATGCATTGTTGAAATAATTGCATTGATTGTTCATAGACAATTAATAATGAAGAAGATTGTTGAATTAATTAATTATTTGTTAATATTCCTTCCTGGAAATGTGTAATGTTGTGGAAGCAAAAGTGTCGGTGAAAGATCTTCAAATGGTTAATTGTTATGTGGACTTGGTGAATATAAGATTGGGTGTTAGTCCATGGCTTAAGTGCATGTGCAAAATGGTCCCATTCCCATATGAAGAACTTGTTAGCTGGTGACTTTTGACTTCTTTGGTTAATTCCATTTCAATATCAGAACAGCTCATTCTCTCCATATGCTGTCAGCACATACACAGCTAGAAAGTCTGTTAATCTATTACCCCGGGAATAATCCCACCAAAAGAAGAATACCCAGTTGAAAAATCAATACGTAAAGCTGTCATTGGACACATAATGCAGAGTTCTCTTGAATGATAATGCAATTTTTATTTCATTCTATGCATGTTGAGACTGTAATGCAACTGCACTTTGATACTTCTCCATTTGATACATAAGTCATATACCAACAATAACAATATTTCAGTTCGGTCACAAGGATCCGCAAGCATACTGGGTGTAATGTCCATTTCTCATGAATTGAATGAGATTTGAGTTATAAGAAGTTTCTACGACTTCTTTATACTCTTTCCACCATTGCATAAAGCTGCTTCCCTCCAAGAAAATCTCTGGAGATACTGCATAATTCTTGATATGCTCCATTACGTACTGTTCGAACCTAATCAGATTCCTTATTGGTGATTCTCTCCCTTCACCACTTCTCAGCAACTTGCATTGAATCAAAGCTTCTTCCACATATGCCCAAAAGCAAGAATCTTCAGTTAAGCTAGCAGAAACTTTTTGTTTCTTTGCTTCAACACTGCTCGGGGGTTTTCCTGCTTCCTCTAGCCATTTCTCCAGCTGTACATAATGCCAAGATCTTCCATGATTTTTGTAGTCTGTTAGACCTTTGTCTTTGTAGTACTCAGCAATGTCAAGTGGTTCAACCATTCTTCGATAATTCGTACCAGCATAGAGCCACCTTGTCCTGAAGGATGCTTCTTCTTTCTGTGGCATTTTCTGCACTTCGGAAACCATTTCTTTCCAGTAATTAGTAAGGTATTTCTTAAATTTGACAACTTCCATGTCCTCCTTTAAAAATCCCTTGTTCTTGTACCTATCATAGTAGCCTTTGTTTTTAGACTTGGAGTCCTTTTTGTACCATTCCAGGTATGCCATATATATCTTCTTGTCATTCAGTTTCTTGAAGGGATCAAAAACCGTCTTCTGCTTGAAAACACAAGTCCTTTCCCATTTCTCCATCTTTGCAGTCAGCAGTTGGATGTCGCTGTTTTGCTGTGACCAATTAGAATGTAGCCAGAAATTAGACATTTAGAGAACTTCAAAGAGCATGCTAAAATGCTATGAGAGGAAGGTTTTGAGCTCTGAACTATGCTCAAGAGTTTTTGCATGAAAGAAAGGTAATTTGTGTGACAAGCTAATTTGAGAGGTGCAAGGAAACCAAATTTTTTTTTACCTGTCTTCTCTTTACTCCAAAGGCTTCCAACTGCAAAGCTAGCCCTGCTTGAAGTGAACACTCGATGGATGCATCAAGATGAGAAATTCCCTTGAAGACTATTATAGACATGAGATGCTCCACGATCTCCCCATAATCTACAATGCACCATTGATCATTAAGATTTTGGTTTCCGGGTAACCCTGAACCCATTGCCACCAATAGTTTGGAAACTGCTTCGGGGTCCTCAAGACAACTACATCCATATTCGGAACACAATAGAAATGTACCAAAAGGCTTGTAAGCACAAGTTTGGGAATCAATTTCCATGACATTAGGATTGAGGGGTGAAATGAACAATCTTGGTACCAAGTCTTGGCTTGAAGCAACATGGAGAAAGCAAGAATTCCATGTCAAATGTTGTGATATAGTTTGTTGCAAGCCTTTGTCTCCAATAAGAGGTGAACCAAAAGTAATGCAGAGGGGGAGCTTGGTTCCTGGTCGATTAATGCTTTCAAGTAGCTGTAAAGCGAAAAGAGAAGCCACAGAGCCTCCCAGAGAATGTCCAGTGATTATTGTTCGAACCGAATTGCCAAACTGCATTAGATACATCGTCATGAACTATTCATATAAACAGGAACATTCATCTACTGTGTAATTCTGCAAAACAACATTACTAATACCAGAAAATACTAGTCTTTCTGGAACGGTTGGCTTAATATTGAGTGCAGTATCTTATTTTGGGTATAAGATATTACAAAATGTTTTTAGGTAGAATAAAATTTAAACAAGATATCTGATCAAACAGTAGCCAAATGCCAGCATATCTCATTTTCTGTCAATATGATATTCCCAGTTAATTATGTCAATCCCATCTGGTAAATGTCAAAAATGGTAGACAAAGCGAAAAAAATATTCAAGGAAAAGACAGAAATACCTGAGTTGTGACGCTAGAAAGCTGATCGTGGACAGAGGCAAAGAGGGTCACAGCAGATTTGTGAATGGAGAAAGAAGAATTACTTCTGGCGCAGAGGAAGTTAAAGTGAGGGAGAGATGATGATGAAATCAATTCTGCTTCTTCAAGAAGCCATTTTGAACAACTGGGTGAAGTAACAAAAGCTACGATAATACAGCTGGGTTGTTGTTGAGGATAAATTCTGAATCTTATTGCCTCATTTTGATTCATTTCTCTGTAAACCTCTGAAATTTTAGCCCATGAAAGACACAGAAGACCAGAACTCACCGCCAAATTTGCCAATTCCAGTCCACTGCTAAATCTGTAATAAAGAATAAAAAATGTACTGAATTTTAACAAATCAAGAAAGGAATACATTTAAACAACAGTAGTATGTAAGTGCTTACAAGGGAACGGCGTTCATTTTCTCAGAAATTTTGAGCCCTGTTTCTACACGAAGAACTACTTTAATGGTGTACGCGTACAAAAGAAAGTAATCAAACTTTCCTTCTGCAGAAGGAAACGCGATGATTTCATGGGGAGTCAACGGGCCAATAGATTTCTAAGTCTTGCAAAGGAAGCTTCGTGGTTATTTCCTACGACTCAATTTGTGCCGAAAGGAATATAAGAAATGCTCTTTACTTTCCCGGGATTTGTATCATCCCTCGCCACCTCCATTGCCACCAATCGCCAGTAAATCATGGGAAAAACTCGAATTCATTCTTAAGTTAAAATGTTTGTCAGTCTGAGTCGTATCTGATCTGTTAAAGTCGTAAACTTTTTTGATTCGAGAATTCAAATCTGCTTACATTTAAAGCTGATACAAGTGCACATTAGTCAATTTTGTTTACTGATAGATAGAGTTTGTTAGAATTGAAGATTCTCTGTTTGGGTGGTTGTCATCGTCATCGTCATGGTAGTCCCGATCATCATCAGCAACCTTGCCAAACCTTAAACTAAAATAATCAAATGAACAGGAATCTATGGAAAGAGAAATGCAACTTGCAATAATCTACTGGTCTTTACAAACGACATTGCCAAAATTCAGCTGCAATTGTATAATAAATGGGAGAATTTGGAAAATCTTACTGGTAAGAGATTTTCATAGACACAAAAATAAGCTCAAACAATTGAAAATGGAAGTATAAAGCTGCTCTTAATCCATGAAAGCCGCTGTATGATCGTGAATGCTCGCAAGAATCATCTTGATAACTGATTTGATTGCTTGAACTTCTTCCAGGTTAGATTACATTAGTTTCCGGGAGGACGAGCCGACCGAACTAATATGAATGTCTTTCGTGTATATGTTTGTGAGGGCAAAAAGTAATAGCACAAATACAACTTGGGCACTCATTATTCCGAAGTGGCTGATGCTATTGCCAATTTCCATCCAGCTTCCTTTGTTTCGAACCTGTTTATCATCAGAGCAGACAGTGCGTCTTGAGTTGGAAACTGGGATGCTGCAATATAATATTAATGAATTAGGAATGAAAATAGAGATCATACCAGGAAGAAGAAGTGGATGGTCATTACATCTGAAAATAGTATAACAAGAAAATAGCATCCCAAACGTGGAACTCGGAGTAGTTTGGTTATAGCACTGAATGCACATCTGCATTTGAGTTCATAGTGGAAAAATACAAGATGAATTTTGTCAACTTGACTTGCGATAGAAGATAATAAAACTGCAGATCATAAATATAAGATACTGCCTGTACTGAAATTTACAAACTCTAACTTCAATATAAATAAGCAAAGTGAAAAAATCAGAAATTGTAGTATGTTAAGAATGTCCCATCTCATTAATAAGCTGCCTCGTCAATGACATATCATCAAAGTTTTGAGCATTCTTAAAGATTTAGAAGCATATAACTGCTGCATCTGCAAGCAACTCATTCTTTCCAGTCAACAGAACACCTAATCAGCTAGAGCATTTCTTATATTATCCACCAAATAAGGAAGTTCGAAGTTTACTTACATAACAAGCAGGAATGGAATGAATAACTTGAAGATAAGCAGGGCTGCCATCAGAAATGGCTGTAATTGAAAGTACATCAAATCAGCTCAATTAATGGTACGAACAGGAAGCCAAAATGCATCTTTGTAACAAACCTCTACTTACACTGAAGACAGTTATGAACCGATAGACCGATGAAATCTCAAAGCTCGCGATACTTGCAAAATTCCCCGTTCCAAAGAATGCCACATTAAATAAAACCAACTGAAAAGCAGAAGACGAGCTATTATCAATGTATTCATATAGTAATTTCAAAGCTATTATCAGCTTGCACAAATTAAGGTGAAAACTTAAGAATTTTACTTCGGTCAACTTTCATGGAAGAGTGAGGACTATATTAGCCACTGAACAAGAAAAAACATAAAAAGAGAAAACCAAAGTCAACTTAATTTCAACCATCTAAATCTAATATCCATGCCACGTAACCCCCTACAAGAAACATGCATAGCAAAAATTGTTCATGATTCACAAGAGGGAAAAAAAAAGAAAACTGAAAAAAACTGGAAAAAATACTTACAAAAATTAATGGAATCCTCACATCTGACAGCTGCAAGTATCTATTGTCATTTTCGAGAATAGCATGTTCATTCATATTTCCAGAGTAAAGCGACAATTTTTTTCCTTTCCTTGAGTGCAGAAGTGCATTTTCAAACAGTATCCATGACATAAGTACAAGAGCAAGAGCACTATAGAAGACAGCTTCATATCTGCATAGGTTCCATGAAATGGGGACAAAATAAAATATTCATTACCACAATACATTTAATTAGCACTATATCCAAAAAGGGAGAAGAAAAGCACTACCACAAGTAGCTAGAACATCTCTTATACCCGATAGACAGAAGAAGGAATGAGGGTGCAAAACCAAGAAATATAGAAGTTAGTCGTGACAAGAGTCCAATTTCCGAAAATAATGGCAGAACCATTGAGAAACCTATTGCAAAACAATTACATAAGGTTAACATTGGCAGACACATAAGCAAGGGGCAATCACAACATTGAATAATACAAGCCACTAAATTCAAATCCAAAATGCCTAATCCTGAACTAGAAGGGGATTGAAGTAAGAGACTCAAAGTAAACAAATCAACAAGGAGCTCCTCCAAATGAGAAAACAGATTGTGTTATGTAAGGCTAACAAATCATCCATGGGCTGTTATCAGCAAATACATAATATATGTCAGACACAATGTTCCACGAGCAGACAATTAAGAGATATGTGGACCATGCATAACAAACTTCTCATTTCCTTTTTAAGTGTATGACGAAATTTTATTTTTCTCTCCAAGATTGCAATGTACGCCTATTATGTTGCATCTGTTTGTATGGCCTTTCAAAATAGCATGGGCGTGTACGAGCTATAGTAACACAGAGTCCACTGGTACAGAAGTGGTGAAAAGTGCATACCATAAAGTTGGTTCTTATACATAAAGGCAAGTCATGAGAATGCCAAATCTATAAGGATGAAAACTATGAAAGAAAATGTAGAAATAAGATCATCAAGAGATTTATTCTGTGTAGTATGAGTAAACCTCAATTGTTAATGTAGAAGTCCAAGAATATACCAGCAATTGACCAATTAATCAACTGGTGTACAGGACGCAGTTCTTGCTTCTCTGTTCTGTGTGAGGTTGATAGTGATACCATCACTGATGCTAACCCAACCAATAGAGCCTAGTTTTCATGTAGAAAGTAGACTAATTAGAAAATTTGTTCATAATATCTGAACTTCTAACAGCAACAATATAGCCATGTTACGCACCTGTATGTGAAAGAGCAAGGGAAATCTAGGTTTGTTCATTTTGCAAATACAGATACCTAGCCAATACTTATTCCCTTCAGCATGCAGATCTAGCCATCTTGCAGCTACCCCAATTATGATGATCATTGCCCCACTTGCAATTCTGCATGGTTTGTACCATGAAAATATCATGAGCGAATCAAATATGACACTGAAATAAAAGTTGTAGAATTCACTAAATCATTATAACTGACTAGAAAATCAAGGAAGAAATCAGAATTCAACTAGACCATCATTTTCTTCAATACCTAATGTCACAAACTTCCTACTCACTAAGGCAGAAACGAATTTCAAATTTCATCCCACATTTATTGAGCATCTCATTTATAAACCATGTCTTCATAACCTTAAACTCAAGAAAAGGAAATATTCAAGGTGAAAAACTTACACTAATTGATTATTATCGGGAATCTCTGCTGGCATCAAAGTAAATACAGACAGAAACCAGCATGAAATGAAAACAAAAATTGGTATCCCAGATCTCCATGGAATGAAGTTAAAAAGATAAAAAGAAGCCACGGCCCCTGCAATTAGAAAACACCAAGTGTAAAGCTCTCTCTTAGTGAAGCTACTCACCTGCACAAAGTAAAAATAATATCATTCAATATGCTAAATTGCCACTTTACCATGACTAACAGTAGGACAATTAGTGGCATGTTCATTACTCGTACCAGGAATTCAAGAATGAATATTGAAAGGGCAGAAACAACGAGAAGTTTGACAATATAATCAATTTTTCTCCCACAAAGGTGTCTCCATAACGATAGCATAAATTTATTTTCACTTAGTATTTGTGTCCAGAGAAACATGGTCATTGCAACATATGCATGATAAAGGGGAGGAGAGTGTTCCAGAATCAATTTAATAGAAACCAATCCCATTAATAGACATCCCCATAGGTATACCTGCCACAGAGAATGAGCCACATAAGATATGCATAATGTAATTGAAAGATAAAAAATGATTTATCACAAAAGATATAATTGGTCGTATTTACTTGCTAGAGAGCACTAAACAATCTCATTAGAAAGCTATGCCAGAACATGGAAGATAGAAAATTATGCAAGGTATATCTGTGAAAAGGAGCCACAAAAGTGGCCGATGAACACTTACGATGAATAATATAGTAAATGGGACACAGGATAGGATGACCTGTAAATGTAAGCACAAATGGGTTGGGAAAAGGAAACTAATACATGGACACACTAATGAAGGTGAGGATCAGAGATTTTTGAAAATGATAAATCCCAGTAAAGGAAACTAACATGCATAAACCCAAGTCTAGGAGAGCATTAAATGTAAATGCAAAGCAGGTATCAGCCCACGTTCTCAGGGTAGCTGATAAAACACCAGGTGGGAGTATCTCTATGTGAAAACACCGATGGATTAGGTCAGAATGTATTTTGGGTTCAAGCTTGATGCAATTACCAACAACTTCTTAATATTCCTTTTGTTCCTTTTCCATTCTCTTGAATTATTAAATGTACAGCTTACAAGAGGTCAGGCTCATTTAGACATTACTTTTCTAGTATTATCTCTCTGGTGAAATGCAGGTTCCTTCTGTGATATATTTCCCGGTAATGAAGTATAAGATTGCAGCACATGAAGAAGGAGACAGATCATCCAACCAATATACCCAAAAGTAATTACAGACATCAACATCAACCAGTCATAGGTTTGAAAATAATGAAGTCCCTGCAGCGCCAAGCTTCTTAGATTCTCTGAAAGCTTCACTGCTGCTTCATACTCTCTAACAGATAGTAGCTCCTCAATCCGATGCAATATAGAAGAATAATGAGCTAGTGGTTTAAAAGGCTTGAAATAGAATGAGTTCGACTGCTTTATATCTGAGTTCGTCAAGAAAACCAATAAGAATAGCAAACTGAATCCCTCCATCCAATCCTCTTCCACATATTTCCACAAGTATCAACAACATTTGATGTTGGAAGAATCATGGACAAACTTTGCAACTGCTATGAAAATCAAAGGTTCAAAAGCAAATAACAAACAAAAACAAGAGAAGGATTGCATATTGATCAAAATAAGAATACAGAGGCACCACATCATTATGACTCAAGTTAGTATTCAGAGAGCAAAATAAACAATTTACTCAACTTCAATATGCCAAGGAAATATGATAAATTGACTTATAATTAGCATCAAATTTAGATTCTCTTCAAATGATTTTAATATGCAAAGCTTAAAGCTTTGCAAAAGTTGTGCCTGTAACAGTCCATGCTACAGAAATGCAATCTGAGATAACAAGAGGATACGTGATTTCCGGAGAAACTGGTTGAGAATTTGCTTTGTATTGGCTAGCACAGCTTCAACTCTTTCTGCCTGATCATAGAAAAAGAAAATGAAATCTCCATCACTTCTCTATCGCGTAGAATTCAATTCAGATCAGACCAAAACCCAAAATTATTGTTTTAGGAACAAAAATACATTTTCCTGCCTAAGATTAGTTACAACACTTGTATTCTTTATTACAGTTGAGGAATAGTCTTCTATATGGAACTCACCTCATTCATGTTAATGTATTCAAGTGGAAGATTTCCAACCGAGTTAACAGGACATGGCAGACCAAGAAGAGTTGACTGCCAGAAAAGTCAATCAGCAAATGAGACCAATAAAAATATGGGCGTATCAAACTTAGTAATTTGGTTCAGAACCCAGAGCAACAAAGACAAAATTAAGTACAACCATGAGAGGTGCAATATCAGCTTGATTGACATCCACCCTTTCAATGCCATTAAGGCCCCATTCATTAGGTGTTGGCATGTCATGCGCATGTTCATCAATAAAACGAAAACCACAATCAGAATGATTTGTTTCAGAGATTGGCTTTGGATATTTAACGCCTGCTCCCCAAACAACAAGAGGGGTGTCAGTGTTTGTAGGATGGCCATCTCCATGACTACCTGTCAGTACAAAAGTAATTATGTCAGCATCCTTTTTCCTTTGTCAGAATGTTTTATTATTCTTAAAATTAAAAAAAAATTGACAAGAAAAGTGAACAAGCCGCCAACCCACAACCCAAACAAACAATGTAGTAACTCGTAAAACAATCGTCAATTCCTAAAATCAGCAGCATCCCAAGTTGCTCGAATGGAAAAAAATTGGCATCTCATGAAATCAACTGGAAACCAAAGCCCAGGAAGAGGCCCAATGATGTTCTTATGTGTTAATTGGTCAATGCACTCAACAATTGTGTCAAACAGATAAAGGCAAAAAATATTGAAATGATAAACCTATTGCTACATGAGGCATGCGTTCACCTTAAACTAATAATAATCAGAGATGCCACTAATGCAGAGTCAAAGAATCTTTGGCCTGCTATTGGAGGCCTGCACTTAAGTCTGACTCATGCCAACCTACTATATTCTGAACTTATCCAAAAAGAAAAGAAAAAAGAGATCTTACAAAAGTTATTACTTAATGCAACAAAACAAAAGGATTCCCAAAATTAAAAAAATAATAATTCAATTGAAAAGTATTCTGACCTTTGTCACTCATCCCATGGTCAGCTGTGAAAATGTATGCTGTGCGATTGTCCTTAAAATAATTCTCGAGGAGATAAAACACTTGCTCAGCAATACGGTCCACAACCTTCACATTGTTGAGATAGATGGTTGAAAAGGGCCGATGTGCATGTCCATTTGAATCACAACCTAGTAAATGTAGGAATATAACAAGATTATCCTGTAGCAGTAACTCCTTCAACTTTGGGTCTTCATTGGACCTATTAAGAAGGCTCTGAAATTGATCAAAAGACCACTCATCCAAAAATGACGCATCTGCAGTAACACTATCAAATTGATATAGCATTGAACAAAAGTATGAATTATAGAAGCTAAATTAAGATATAAAGCATTCAGATCTATCATATCTCTGATAGTAGGGTTCGCTCAACTAGTTTACAATGACATTAAATTAGACAGCTACTTGTATTGTAGTAGGAATCAAAATAAATTCAGAATTGACAATATGTGATTACATATAACCCCGACCCCCAAAGGAAAAAGATATAACAGAATGTGATTGAACAAACCAGCTGCGAAGTCTTCAAATTCATGAGGATAGGAGTTCCAGGTGCTGTGTGGCAAGGCAGCACAAAAGATTGGGACAATATCTGGGCTACCAAAAGAAATTGTATGCCTGCTTTGGTTAAAAACTGAATCAAATTCAACTGGATTAGCTTTCCATCCTGCAAGATGCAGTAAAACCTCTTTAGCGTGTAGAAGAAAATGCTGACAGCTAAACAACCTTACAGGCACTATAATTGGCTAAAAAGGAAATTGAAAAATAATTTACATAGACCTTTTGTAACTGCACTAGGATCCTCATAAAAGCCAGCGATTATGGCGACATGTCCAGGCCTTGACTCAGTTGGAGGCCTAGCATGAGACACTCCCCACCGACCTTGGTTTTGGATCACACTTCTCAAAAATGGTGCTCTGAAATTTCCTTCTGAGTCCGGTTCATAGAATTTATCAGCACGTAAACCATCCGCTGAAATAACATTTTCCACCAAAGATTCAAACATTATAAGAAAATTTTTTTTTAAAAAAAAGAGTCCTTTAATGTGATACAGATACAAAATTTGAACAGGGCCTTTAAATTCTGCAACCTATAAACACAATTCTCTATATAAGCATGAGGTTCAGGGTTACACAAGCTCAAATGGGTAAACACAAACGGAGCAAACTAGTTTACACATTTCGAGTTCAAAGTCATTTAGATACTGATATTTAGCTGCACGCAGAACTATCTTATACAAAACAAATAAAAAAATGTAATCGACTATTCACACATGCAACAATACAGATGAGCTTCAAACAACTCAGCATCACAAAACAAGGATAACAAACGGCAAACACATTAAAACCAAGTTTTTTTTTACTTCTTTCATCGAGACAAATCAACGAACAGTTATTGTGTGCCAAAGATTATAACAGTACCCACTAAGAGCACAAGGCGTTTCGCGGGAGCGTTGAAGCGAGGTTTGACTGGATCCATGCCATGACCAATGGGAGTTTTGAAATAGATATCGAATATGCTTAGCATGTAAACTGCATGAAGGATCACACCCAGAAAAACCAGCCAAATCTCCCGCGTCCTCGTCCATTTTCTTTGACTGCTCGTAGTGGATTTTTCCCTCGATCCCAAGATCCCATCGACGCCGCCCATTTGTTTTCTTCTTGTATTGTTTTTGCTTTAGCTCTCAGCTGAGCTTCCGCTTTCTTGAAGCAATTGAGTGTGGAGAGAACATAATTTCTAAATACACCCACATTATTTTTAATATTTAATTTTTGAGACAGAAGTCCATCCATTTGACTCAAACCATTTTACTTTACCATGCTGTTTATTTTAAATACAAATTCGGGATAATAACGATACACCCCCTATATGTACTCAGAATGACATTTTAATTGTGCTAATTTTAAAAATACTTACTCAGACCCATTAATTAAAATTTTTTATTGATTTGAATTGTTCGTTCATTTTTTTTAGTACAATTATTAAGGTATCTTATTAATTACAACCATTTTAAGAGTTATATGTAATATATTATTCTTATTTTTGTCTAAATTCACAAATAAAATAAACATACGAGAATTTACGTTAATATTTTTGAAATCGGTATAATTAAAATATACATTTAATTAAATATTAGGTGTTATTGTGTTTAAAAAAAGTCAAGACTCTGAGGTTTATGATATGCAAGTAAGTTGGCAAGTTTCAGCTTCATTTGAGTCACTGCAGCCGGTGCAGAAGTGTCTGGTGAAGAGTCTGTGGCATGACTCTCTGCTACGAACATCTGTGACAAGTTGCGGAGTTTGAAATTTTGTGTCAGTTTGTATTCTCAAACAGAAACTCATTTAGTAAATATCTCAAAATATGGCCGAGGAAATGATGCATGCCATTTGTAGTTACAGGAAATTAGGCGCAAATGTTAAAGAAGGAAAGACAGAGTAGCCATAAAAAGCGGGCAACAGAAACAGAGCGACCTTCAAAGCCATGGTAAGAAAGGCAGAAGCTGAAAGCAACTGGATGATGCTGAAAGCAGAAGCACTTTTGTGCTATATTTAAGCTAACTGCTGAGAATTATGTGCAGGAGATTGGTTAATATAGCTGAAAGATGTAACAATTCCAGCTTTACCAGATAGAAATTGTTTATTTAACCAGCATAACATGCTGGTTGGTTGAATGTGTGTGCTGAGGTATTACACGTCTTGATTATTCAGAACTCCCCACATGTTACAATAAATTACTACAAAAACATAGTGATGTAATTAAGACATTCCAATTGTGTAGATTTCAGTAACTTGGTTTAGGACAAGGCTTTTGTAATTCTAAAGAAAGGAGGAGAAAATGACACGTTGCCTCAGGAGTTTTAACATGTTCTAGAAAGATCGGGATTGGTAATAAACAATATTACAAATGAATCCAACCAACATCCAGGGAAAAGATGGAAGAGCTAGCACTTCTTGCAGCCAGCGTTTCTAAAGCTGTAGCAGAAAATGAAGCAAGCAAATCAAACGATTGAAACAGAAAGAGCCGTGTTAGAACCCATGTTTTTCACTTATATCTTGTCTAAGTTAATCGCTTGACATAAAATCTTAAGCCAAACACAGACAGAAAATAGAGAAGTCCGAATACATGTAAAACAAGACAGAAAGAAATACAAATATAAATCATGTCTGAGCTCAAACTGGCTCGATTAACATGTTAAATTACCGCTTAACCCAAAATTTTAGGCTGATAGTTAAGGATCCAGACAATAATATTAAACTCTAATATAACTCAGGAAACTCTTCCCAGTTGATAGCTTGTGAAAGCAGCACAAAAATCGCAACAGAGCCATTTATTTTTCAAGGTCATTGCATTCTTTAGCTAACATGAACAGTCTATAGATCGATCCCTGATGTGGTATCCGTATCAATGTATTTACGGAAATGTCCGGTAGACTAAGTGAAGCCTATTTTCATGGTTTGAGACACAATTTCACTAACATTAGTAATGAAACTATACTTTATATATATATATATTATAATGTCTACGATTGACATGGGAAATCTTCAGTAATTTTACTAGACAAAACAGAATAAGCTAGACATGGCTCAGCAGTACATGTCCAAATCATGGCTTCTAATAGTAACAGGGAAAATCACTGGAGAAAACCATTTACCCAAACTTATTGCTGATCAACTTTAATTAGCTAACACAAAGTTTGCACCGACAGAACTGTTCTATCTTCATGGGCACTTGATTCTGTTTCCGTGGGTGGTCATATCAGTGTAGCACTTGCCACACATCTCTCTGTTGCCGTAAGTTCCTGGGGGAACACATTTGCACCTGTCACAACATGTAATGCAAGCTCTAGAGCACACGTTCTTCCTTGAATGTGCTTTGCATCTTGCTGCACATAGTGGAGTACAATCTGCAAAGACAAAAAGCAACGCAAGTATTGTAAAAAAAATTGAATCATCAAAAAAGTTAAATTTAAATTAAATTTGTTTTATTGCGATTGCTGTTGTTGATTCAAATCAGGAAGGTTTATGTGTTACCCTTTCTTGTCCTGACCACAGGCATTGGTGGAGCAGCTGGTGAAGGAACTTGAGGCGGTGCAGGAACTGTTTTGGGTGGGCTCACTGGTGGTGGAGTAGTTGTTGGTGGCGTCGCTGGTGGTGGGGATGTAACTGGTGGTGCTGGAGGAGTTGTGGGCGGTTTCACTGGTGGTGGCGGAGTTGTTTTGGGTGGTTTCACTGGCGGTGGGGGTACAGTTGTCGGTGGCTTCATTGGTGGTGATGGCGTACTTGTAGGTGGCTTCACTGGAGCCTTAGGAAGTGCTGGAGCTGGCACCGGGACTTTGGGGTAAGCATCCTGCGGCAAATTGCAAAGAATGAAATCGTCACTTCCCACGATGGTTAGTAAAGGCAAACCTAAACTAGATTATGATTTTTGCATTCCCCTAAGTAGGCCCATATTAGGTTTCAGAATCTAGGAATAAAACTGTGATGATCTATGATCACTGATCTAACTACAACAAGTAACATTTGTGACAAAAGTTCAGCCATTACAGAAATGGTAATCATCTAGTAAACTCAAATAGATCACCGATCTAGCTACTACAAGTAAAACCAGAATGGAATATGCCATTTTCTAGGAACTATTTTCTATAACCAGAGATTATGGTATTCTCCATGAATCTGAACGTAAATATACTCGAACAATCCAGTTTTATACTATAAACCATATTGTGACAAAACTTCAGTTTTGAGTGCATAAGCAGAACTATTTTATTTCAACCACATTTATCAGTAACCAAACAAGAGAACTGAGATACATATACGGCCTATAAAATACCTTCTCCAGCTCATATTCCTCCTCATTGTTAGATGAAACCTACAAAAAAGCAATGTATTCAGACATCAAACAAGACAAGACAGTAATCTATGCATGAAATTGTCAAGAGAAGGAGACACAGAGCCTTGCATTTGTAGTGACCAAAAGCAAAGTGGCCAATAGAAGCAGAGCAGCTCTCAAAGCCATTGAAAGACAAAACCCAGAAGGGAACCAGGAACAGTAGGAAGGAGGAGCTAGATTAGTGGTTGGTGCTTTAAGAAGAAGCAGCTTTGTCATTATATATAGAGGTGAGGAGGTGAAAAAGTGATTTTTATAATTCCCAGCTGGTGTTGGTTCAATAAATATACTATACCAGCTTCACCAGATCGCTGAGAACATCCCTTGTTGCCAGCATTTGTCTTCTAAATTAGCTTCCCTCCGGTAATAGTACTCATCACATGATAACATTATTTTATTAACCAACATTCAGGGCATGTCCATCAATACTTGGGACGTACGATGTCCTGTTTTGGTAATTTCACTGCTTTCTAGATCATATAGGCTAAGGATAATACTGTTTTCTCTCTTCGTGTACATCATTTCCATGGTAACGCTAAGCTACATTCGTGAGTTCAGCTGCATGCATCGCTCTAACCCATTTCCATTGACAAACCAAAAACTTCATATGACTACAAATGGGAGCAAATGACCAGTTACCAAAAGATCATGATTGTTCGGGTAATTTTTTTGTCAGTGCACGAAAGAAGCAGCAGTAAATTCCTCGGCATAGTTTGATAGATAACTGAGCTTACTTGCGATCATAACATTACTTATAGCCTGAAAACTGAACAATGCCAACTGTTAAGGTAAACTCACGTGCAGCATTGATTATAAATTCATAGTACAGTTTCTGGGTTCTGTTCAAAACACATTTTGAAGCAATGTATAACTGTCGTGAAATGATACAATCCTTCAAAAGCCGGAAAAAACTAACATTACAAGTGGTTTTTCTTGGTTTCTTTTTTCAACAGTGCCAGTGAGATTTCTTCCTGTTCTGTACATCTGATGTCAGATGCTGTAAACAGTAATCAACAAGGTCAGTGAGCTAGATTCATTAATTTGGAATCCGGATCTAATCTGCACATGAAGTAGAGGAACTTGAATATTGTAAACATCATCCGATCTTTCTTTTTTTAAGCCAAATACAGGACAGTTCAATGAGATTGTTCCTTTTTTCCTTTAATCTTGGGCAACAGATAATTGCAATGCAACAAGACCTGGCACACTGTGCTTTAGGATTCCAGTTGGATGGAAAAGGAATTTCATTGCTTTCTTTAGACAAAGTGTTGTCATCTCATCTCAGACTTTCTGTACGGTTTTAACTTCTACCTTATTCTTTTTAGACAACAGTAGTTTGCACCAAAATGTGTTTGGTTTTAGAGATTTGAGACAAAAAATCTAAGAAATCACAGTTGGCCGTGGGCCCTGATGACTGCAGCGTTGCATGTGAATCAATTATTACATATTTTGATTGAATGCATCTATATTTTGAAATAATATCGATTATTTTTATGCATGTATGTATTTTTATACGTAGATTTTACTGGTTTCAAAAGTTAGATCCAATGATTTACTGGTAGAAGCAAAACATCAAGATAAAGCAGAGGTATTTTGTTTGAAGTTCTCCAGGCAACAAAATATTTTAAAAATGAAAAGCATCAACATCTCTTTTATATTTATCCTAATAGTTTTCAATTATGTATTGTTCCAAAGTAAAATTTACTGAGGTTCTCTGCAACGAGAAAATATCCGAGAACCAGAGACCAGCTTTGGACCACTCCTTAACTTGCAATGATACCAAATGAAAGTGGCAGAGACCAGCTTTGAACCACTCCTTAACTTGCAATGATACCAGAGTACGAGATACTTAATGGTATGCTCATGAAACAGAACTTGAATTCCAACTTTCAATGACCAAATTTGGCAGAATTTTTTAGTTTCATGTTTCTGGCTCAGGGCTCAGATACTCAAAGCGATGGTTAGAGCCTTCAAGCATTTGATGCGGTACGAATAAATGATCCTTGGGAGTTAAATATCTGGCCTGGGCCACCCATAACTATTTGAGCTAGAACAGCCAGGTCCCCGAACAAAAGGAATGAGCGCAGATACCTAAACCAGATTATAAAGACTTGAATATATAACAGATCCCACTAGACACTTTACTAAAAAAGTGTCAAGTATCCAAAATGAACAGAAAAGAAAAGAAAGAGTATTGGCTCACTGGCTTGATCAAGGAATCAAGCTTAAACTTAATGGAACCAGGAGAAACTCCCATCAGAATTAATGAGGAACATGAAGTAAAATCCCTGCACTAAACAACCAGATGGCATGCAAACAATCTCAAGCATAATGTCAATAATGATGGGCTTCTGAGTTTCAGTAATGAAGTACTACAATTTCATAGATGGAACTGCCTGGGACAAAAAATACAGTAAGTGAAATGCAATTTCTTGTGAACATACGCCTAACAAGAGCCAAGATTTTTGTGAAAAATGGACAAGAAAGATACACATTTTCTCAATCTTTTTTTTTCATTTTTTTCTCAATTTTTTTTTCATTTTTCCTCTTTAACTGTTAAAAATCAACATGGATTACTAGACAAGAGCTTCCTCTTCATCTTCAAAACTCAAGTTCAATGTCTGTAATTTGAAGCCTGAACCCTGTATGATCTCGACCAAATTGGCAGCCACTCCGGTAGATTGTACCGTTGTTTGTTTCTTTAACTGACCAAAGAGAATAAAATGGTCACTTCCATATTGTAGACAGAAGATTCATTTGTAAACCAAAGATAAAACAAATAACATCAAGCAATCAATTGCTCTTTTTTTTTAATTCATAAGAAACCATGGATGCTTGTTCAGTTGACCAGAATAAATAACTCTACATAAGCAAAACAATGAAAGAGCCATTCCAGATTAAAAGAACTTAATCTGATTATCTGTTTGTCTATATTTTGTGATTAACGAATTCGCATGATTCTCGAGAGTTAACCCAAGATTTAACAGGAAGTGAATTGCAATCTCGATTATGTAATATTACACCCCATAACAAGACTCATACACACCTCAACAGTTGCAATACCCTCAAGGACTTGAACCTTCAGATCGGTGATTCCCTCTGTTCCCTGCTAAGGAAAAGAAAGACTCAGTAATTTCTAATCTCACAGATGACATTCTTTCTACATGATACACAAGGGAGCTCTTACTATAGTAAGATTTAGTAATTATAAAACAGATAAGTAACTAGACAAAACATGCTCCCTTCAGTTCTTCATCAAAGTGGAATAGAGATTTGGTAAAAATTATACAACAATTATCCCTGCCATCAGATCAAAAGATTCATTGCAATCACGGATACATATGTATCCTTAACATACTGAAATGACTGCCATTATTGGTATTAAACTAATAGCGATTCATAGATATTTGATTGTGAAAGACACTCTACTAGAAATATTCTTGTTATTACTTTGATTCATATTCCCCAAGTGGATCCTGCTCTAATAGCCTGAATCATGCATTAAGATACAAAGGCTTCTTATTCCACAACAATGGAAGCACTTTTTCACTCTTTCATATACTAGGGGATTTCACGTGGAAAAGAAAATGTTCCATATTAATGGATTCATATCCATAACCATGGACTCCAATGCACAAGATCTTGTAGCACTTACCATGTGCTCTATCAACTAGAATTACACAGAAGAAATCAATAACAGCACTAATACAATTAGATCTGCTCTTCATAGACAAACTTGGGATTTGCAATCCTAGGTTAGATTGGTTCGGGATCATGGGATCCTTTTCTATCAGATACGAAGCTTTCAAACATTGCAGAGGTTCTTAACTAGTTCTCCACAAAGGGTCTTAACCAATCTCCTGTTTTTCACCCTTTGAATGAGCATACATATTTCCAGACAAAAGCAGCATTAATAACCCAATTACCATGATGGCTACTAGGAGAAAATTGCAGCAAACATCTCTAATTTTTACTTTTTTAAATTACAAAACTGTTCCACATTCAACCATTACATGTCAATTGTAAAGCCAATATCAACTCGTCTGCATAACATCAACAACTGGATTAAAATTGAGTTTAATCTAACCAAGCTTGGTTATCTGTTAGTCTTAGGTTATGCATTAGGTTATCTTTTTACAATCAGTTCCAAAATCAATTTCCAGTAAACACAGAAAATTCAAAAGAGTCCTTTGCTTGCATCGATATCTTTATTATGTATTTTCGTATAAAAACTCATTTACTGACAAGATAAACTTTAAAACTAATGAAAACACAGCACAGCATTAATATAAAAAAAGGAAATGAAAGTCCTTTCTCTTTCATTGCCACAATGTAGTAGTAACATCTTTATCATTATTCAAGGAAAAATAATTCATAGGAAAACACTTGCCAAATTGCAGATATTCACAGATAATATAGATTTTGACAAATTATTTTACCTCCAAGGCCTTGGACACAGCAGGAATAGCTGTTTCATTCATTGTTCCATCAGCCTTCATACACACAACAACCAGGTATTAGGTTATCTATTAAGCAAAATATCTAAGAGGAGGTCAATGTCCAAAAGAAAATGAGTCAACATAACGATTTCTCTGGTATTTTCAAGACAACATTTGTGTAAAATAAAATGTGAATAAGTAAGAAATAATTAGACATGTCAATCAATAAGCTTCAACAAACACACCAAAAACAACAATGCGGGGAAACAAAACAAAGGGCAAAGAGAAAACTCAATAAACATGACAACAATTAAGTTAAAAGCATCAAATCTCTCACAATTTTGTAAACATTTCTGGGAAAGACACAAATTTAAGGATTTCTATTTTTTATTGCAAGTTGAATGCTGCATTTAAAATACACTCAAACAACTAGTATGGGCCTAATTTCAGCAATCAAAGTTAAAAAAAAACTAAATGCAAGTAAGAAACAGCACAAATTATTTATTTGCTCTGGTTCCCAAATTATAATCCGTAAGAATGAACAGAAAGTGTCGATAGAGTACCTGGAAGAGCATGATGAGCTTGTCCGAAGGAGAGACGGGAACAGAAACAGGTTGTTGTTCATCAACTGCCACTGTTTCTTCTCCTGCTTCGTTTTCTTGCTCTGTAACTAAGGTATCCTCTTCACCAGACCTCAATATTCTCATTCCACGATAACTGCACTTCTTCTTATTGCTTTGCAATATCAATTGGGTCTGAAAATGGAAGTTCCTCATGGGAATTCTCAATGAATGTGAAGGAAGTATCTTGCCAGAGTGAAGTTTGGTTCTGTAAATTGTGTGCAGCGTTGAAGATAACGAAACTGTAGCCATTTTTGGCAGCGACTTTGGTTGTTTTGGTTCTGGGCTAAGAGGCAGGAAACTCTGCAACTTATCGACTGAAATCTTCCTCCTATCCACTACTCAAAAGAAATTTGGAGAGGGGTAATAACATCAGAGCCTCTTACTTTTAATAATTTACACACAAGAACATATTTTTCATATTTAACAAAAAGATACTGATTCCCAGTGAAAATACTAGTTTACCCTTTGTTATTAAGTTTTATCCAACCTTGAGTAGTTTTCATTATGTGTTGTTAAGTAGAGCAAGTGGCTTGACTCCTTACCATTTTGTCGTAAGGTCAAATGGCTTGTTATCAAGTTGGATAATCTTAATGTCGTAAGATTCAAAATTGAATAGTTTTGTACTTTCAATAAGGGGTTAGGGATCTGTTTGTTGTGAATAGACAAACTATATTCTAATTTGTTAAAACACAAAAGCTCAGGGCGATTCAGGTGTTATCCTGTGGATCATGGTTGATTTACTAGAAGAACCAACGGCTCATATAGTTTTGACAAAAATCAGTTAAATCCGAGTTGTTTGGAAATTTTCGATTTTATGCCAAAATTCATAAAACTATTTTTACTAAATACGTATATGCATATATATATATAGTATATATATATTTATGTAACAGTTAGAAGAAAAAATATACTAATCTTTGGCCAGAGCAATGTGCTTCAATCTATAATGCCTGAAATCAAGTATATTAGCTAGAGATCAATGGAGATAACGTAAAGATGAAACTGGACACAGTCCAAATATTTTGCGAAGCAGAAAGATTTAAAGAACATTTGATGATCATACGTACATTCCTAAATAGTAAGTCATAAAGCCAAAAGCTCAGACTAACAAAAGTTAGCACCCAAAGTTGCTTTTCCCTTTTAAAGGCCACGAGCACTCAACTGCTGGACTTGATGCTTCTGGCATTAGAGCTTGTTTAATATGTTCTATACATGTCGTCTGCTAAGGAACAACAAAAGGTGAAATGGCGTTAGTTATGGAAACTTGGGCATGTCTACCAATAGCATTTTTGCAACTGAAAAGAAGATAACTAGGCCTGCCTCTTGGAGTTGTAGGTATCATGAAACAATCCTCTTCAACTTCACCATCTGCATAAGCATCAGACAACTTGTTAAGCCTTCAGCAAAGATGCGAAATATTATAAGCCTCAAGTACAGTAACATTGAGAAACTTCAATAGAGTTTGAAAGCTCTCACCCTTGAGATAAATACCCCTGTTGGCTTCAGCGTCAGCTTCATAGTTGTAATTCTTGGAAGTGGGCACAAACAAAAGAGTCATTTGTAAACAGAAAACCAGCAAGGTTTGTCGGCTTTGGTTACCAGCAAGCCAAAAACTTAAAAATAGTTAAAATACTACATCAACAGCACAAAGGCAGTAACTTATCCTGCCTCTAAAGTATACAAGTAATTATCAGAGTGTACCCTCAAAATATGTTTGATCTCGAATGACAGAAACTTATTCTTGAGCTCCTTTGCCTCTTCGTACAAGGCAGCCAAATTCTGGTTATTGATCTTCCATAATCCCTGAATCTATTTTCACAAGGAATTCTCATGATGAGTGACAAACAGATTAGCAAATCACCAAAGCAGATATATCTAGTATTAAAATATAAAAGACAATAGACTGTCAGAAGAAAAAAAACTATGCAATAAAGAAATATTCAACAGAAAAATTTCAGCACACATTCATGTATATAGTATGCAGGAGTTTGTCTCCTCGACCATTAGTGTTGAAATTTCAGTTTTCTTTCACACTTTCACTTGGCCTTCTTTTTCATTTGTTTGTATGTATATAATTTTCCAGCAGATTTGCATAAATCAAAATGCTTGTACAAGAAAAAACTTCTTCCTCATTCTACTTCTAGAACAGATTTAAAGAAGATGAGATAACAAATGCATAACAAACCTGCATACAGACAAGTTTAGAGTCCCCTCGGACATGAATGTGTTTAAACCCTTTCTTAAGAGCATACTTCAATCCTAAAATTACACCTCGATATTCAGCAACATTATTTGTTGCAATGCCCACACCTTCACGAAGTTGGTAGACCTACGAAAATTCAGGATCAAGGATACCTACTTCAAGTAGGGAATATTAGAAACCTGGAAACCCAACAAATAATCGGAGAACAAAATATACCACACTGCCATCTTTAGCACGCAATACTGCTCCTGCACCAGCTTGTCCAGGATTTCCTTTTGAGGCACCATCAAAATCAAGAACACAGGAGTCCTGGACATAAATTTAGATTATCTTCAGGAAGCATTAAGTCACAAAAAAAAAGGGCCATGTATTTGGGCATGGACAAGAATTAGACATCAGCATGGGATAAGAATTGCATTAAGTTTGGTAATTTTTTCTTAATTTCATTTGCCAGGATTTTGTCAACACCTATAAAAAGGAATACTAAATACAAGTAGAATAGACCCTTGAACACCCAAATATAGATATAGATACAGATACCAAATCATCATCAAAGCGCATACAGCTATAAATACAAAGAAGCCAAGCAGTAACTCACACAAGTAGGAGGAAACAATTGAGTGCTCATACAACTATCTACATTCATGTGCTTTTTGTGAGGATTTGATGAAAATGAAGTTGATCCAACTGCCTCCTGCAGGGAAAACAATACATTTTTAACCATAATCAATACCAGAAAATATACAGTTTTAAAGAAAATCAATACCATATATTTGGGAATGAGGCAGAATATTCTGAAACTGAAGAGTATGAAATGAATACAATATGGGGCAGGGTAAAATTTGATAAGATGTCAACATATTTCCATGAGTTCAGTTTCTTTTAATTTATAAGGTAATTACAGGAAAACATAACTAATATTCCAACAAAATATCAGTTTATCCTACAGAAACTTAATTATCATCTCATAGTTTCCAAATACTGATGGAAATTCTGGCTCTTGCAAGTATAACATTTTGGGAATGTTGCAAATATAATGTTAAACAAACCATTTTCTCAATCTAGGAATATCAATATACAGCATTGGCCACATGTTTTCTTTGAGTTAATTTCTACCAAAGCACCCTATGCTCAGTGTTACACAAATAAAATTTCTCTACACTAAGTAGATTTGGTTTAAGCATTACAATTTTTTTGATTCAGTACCTCATGCAACCTCTTTGAAGGAAAGACATTGTTAGATACTATTCCTTCAGACGAAGCTGGTTGCTGAAATAAAAGAAAAATGAGAAATAAATTAACAAAAGTAAATTATTGAATAGAACAACTCATGTAGCAGAAGCAGATTCATAGTAACAAAATATGTTTAACTATAGCATAAAATATGCTTCAATACAACATCTGTCAGGAAAAAAGATTGGAGAATGGTAATCGCATTTAAAATATCTGAAAAATAAGTTAAAAAGCTGACATATGGTTCAAATATTTTGCAAACCAATCTCCACAGTAAGCAAAAGTTCAAGCCCCTTAAAACCAATGTAGAGGACTTTAAACCTTATAATGAATCTTTCAAAATTTTAAGATAAAACATATATGGAGCTCAATTATCTAACCACAAATGGGCAAGGAACAATTTTCCCGAAAAGATCTCTTGTAACTTCACTTGCGCCAACAGAATAGATAGCATTCTTAAGCCCATGAGAGGCAAGGTACACCTCGGCATCCTTAGATAACCCATAACCTTTATAAACAGTTACTGAAGGATCACAAACCTACAAAGAAAAGGAAACACCAGTTCTTAAATCCACAGCAAATTTCATTAAGACACGAACCACTTCCACCTCCCAATGTCTAGCTAATAGCTTATTTCACATTACAAAAAAGAGCTGGCAGACTCATTGCCATCAAGAAAGCATTCTAATGGTGCTTTTTGATGTTCAAAACATACGCTTTGAAAGCAACAGCCATCATGAATCTCAGAAACCAAATGAAAAAAAATGGATGATTTGTTGTCTATATAGCATGAGTCCCCAGTAGATTACATTACTTTGAAACTAAGAACCTGGTTTAAGCTTAAGTTAGATTCTGTCATAAATTAGGCAGAGCAATCCATGGCACTATGACCTACCAGTCCAAAGAAACACAACCATGATGTAACATTTGTGCTCAAAAAACTCTAATTACTAACTCACGTTTTGACAACGAAGCATAACAGGAAAGCAGCCTCCATATTTACCAAATAGAAAACCACATCCAAAGAAAGTAGCATGGAAATTCCTTCGCACACACTTCAATATCCCATTGACAGATTACTTTCATCTAAGAACGTCAAGACCAAAAAGGGTCAATTTTTGCAAGATTAAAAAACCGATAAATAAAAATCAATTGGGTACTTGAAATATGGGTTTTATCAAAAGAAACACAAACGCGCACGCGCACACAAACGTACAAACCCCAGATAGAGATTTACATACATGTAGCCGCTAAAGACAAATATACAGATTTAGAAAGAATATGAGTTAATAAAAAAGAATTACAGAAGATCCAGCTTGGAGTTGGCAATCGCTTAAAGTCTTGTAAACGCCAATAACATCGCCCTTTCTAACAACGTAAAAAACATCTTTCTCTTCCGCCATTGATGATCCAGCACTCAAAATGCCAAACTTGGAAACGATGAATGGGAGAGAAGTTCAGAAAACGATTTCACAAAAGGGTATCAAATTGCACATGCAAAGTTCAGAACAAGAACAATTACATACTCAAATAAGTTGAGTAAGTTAAAGCGAGTGCCATATGAGCGAGAAAGAAAGCTTAAACCTTTTTCAATTGTACAGTCTTGAGCGACTCCAGAGGCAATGAAGACTTCGAGCCGTACAAGTACAAACATTCGGGTCCCTGAACCTTTACAGAATAAAAAATAAATCAAAACATTTATAGTTCTTTTCCTTCAGGTCCCTACACTACACTAACATAATTGTCATCTTACCATTGAATGAAAGAACAAAAATTCTCTTTTCATCAAACACACTTTTAAGTCAATTTTTGTTTTAAAGATAATAACAACAACAACAAAAATAATAATATATGATCATGCTTTGATGCATTTCAAAGACATTAACGGAAACCATCAAGTAAAATTTTCCTATTTTGGAAGAAAATGGGGTCAACAAATCTACCAGAGACATTATTTGAATATGAAATTAAGAATCATCGTTGTAAACTTGCTCTATTCTAGCATAGCAATTTGATTTAACACAAGAATAAAGAGCAAGTACAAACACAAAGGTGAGTAGATTTTCTTGGCACCCCAAAGGGCTCTGCAACTTTGTAATAGAGAAAATTAAATGAAAGATTCCAGCTTTCTTTGCAAGAAACAGTTGATCATGTATGGAAACAGTCACAGCAGCTCACCCAGCTTGATTCTTGTAGTAGCCTAACAAAATGTACATGGGTTTGCGAAGTCTGCGTTTTAACAGACACCAACTTGATTATCCCAGAACTCAAATCTCTCAATCAACCCCAAAAAAATGTAGTTTATTTATTGCCTTGCAAAATGACTCTTAACAAGCGGATATGCGTGCAGTTGAACAAATTTTCTCCTTAAGACTTGAAAGATCGAAGTAATAATAAGGAGGAGACTCTTGTCATTTGTGTGTAGAACGGAAGCAAGAAGGCCGCAAGTAAAAAAAAGCAAAGAACTAGTACAACAGTATCGATTCTGTTGCAAAGTGGCTGAAATTTGGTCTGGGCCCAAGGCCCATATTTGTAAGTATATTGTTAGACTAATAACACCCGACGGGCTCAATTGTAACCTTAAGCAAATTAGTGACTGGTCAGCTGAACCTTAATAAAATTGTAAGATGACTAAATCACCCATACAAACTCGGGATTCTCTCTTCACTAAATTGTATTTGTTTCTTCGTTTTCTGTTATATCATTATGTTAAAACTATTATTTCATAAACAAATATTAACAAAAATTTGTCCAAAGACGATCAAATTGGGTTAGCGGGGGAAGAGGAGAAATGAGAAGAGAGAAGGGAGAAATAATTCTCAGTCTATAGAGAAACAAGGAGAAAAATAAACCAAACTCATTTTACAAAAATATCATTATCATAAACCCTATTTACAGAGTAATGACTCGAGATTCTGTTAATGCAACCTTAAAACGCAGGGGGTAAAGAAGAAGATATACTACATTCCTAACGTCCTTTTTATACCAAGGTACAAGAACGATCTGTCTGCCACTCGAAAAAGCCTTTCTGGGATCGATTTGCTTTGAAGACTTCTGCATATGCACGAAAAATCATCAGGGTTAATGGTTGAAGTTATAACTACATGTCTCAATGATGATAGGACGAGAAACTAGAGTTTTTCACAATGTAGAATATATCTTACCTTGAATGTTGCAATCCTCAGGAGATGGTTACCTGAAATCTATGAGGCTGACAAGAATCTGTGGAACCGTTGTATTCTTGCCTGATTGTGATGTGAAGATCTTGCCCAGGATAAAATTCTTCTTTTCCGCCGATAGAAGAAATCTTCTGTGTCCAGAACATAAGTGATCTGCAAAAAAAGGTATGAACTTAAGGTCTATGCTATTTGATTGCTTTCTTTTCTTTCTATACCAGAACAATTTAACAAACAAGGCACTCGTTCAGATATTGTATCCACCTACAGAAGCAGCAGGGTAATGCCTATGCAAATTAACAAAAATATGCAAGCAATAGCAGGAACCTTATATGAGCTGCAAGCTATTCTGCACTCCAGACCATTAACCAATCGAACACCTTCCATGGCCATGCAAGTAGCAGAAAGTTCATCTAAGCCTGCATACTTACGCTTGTTTCTGCAAATAGCAGAAAAAAAAATCATGTTAAATATTAATTAATTGATGAATTTCAAATATCTTTTGTTTGGTATCGTGCTTTAAAGCAGCTACTGAAAATGCTACAACCATCTATAACCAAAACATTAAATCAGTGGAACATTATCTTGTTTCCTCAGACTAGAGATTTTTAGATATGTGACAAATGTTAACGCCTTCATTGTTTTCAGGTCAGATTGAAAGCATCAATAGCGAACAATTTCAATAGAGAATGAAGCAGAAAAAGCAGCCAATCCTAGAACACTTAAAACATAAACTGAACTGCAAGTTAATACCTCTTCAGAGCAATGCCATGGGGCTCCTTTTTGCCAGGAAAAGCAGACAGAAAATCATTAAGCAGATAAGTTGCAAAATTAGGATCCATGGAAACTGCAAAAGCCTCTGGCTTTTCAATCACATTGTCCATGAGCTGTATGGACAGATGAGATGGAGAAGATGACTGAAAAGAGAACCAAAAAATTAGTAAACAGACGCAATAGCTACCAAGCAAAAATAGAATGCGAGGGAGGGGAGAGAGTAGTAAAAGAAAGTTCAAAGGACTTAACAAATTCCATTCGATATATATTCTCTTCATGGAGGAGGACACGGGCATTCTCATAATAAACCGAATCAATTAGTTTCCCACGTTTCCGGGAGTTTTCGTACTCGTATAATTGAAGAAGCTTATTATCTGTCTCATCGGCTGCAACAGTTTGAAGCTGCAACAACAACAATGACTTGGAATCTTTGCAAGGAATAAGAGGTCAAGATAAATAACTATCTAAAGAAGAAAACAATGGTGAGCAAACCTGTTTACATAATCTATACAGTAACTTGTCTAAGGTAAATAGCACATAAGACTGATTTCCTATAATAGATCGACATTCATCTTCAAACTTCGCATTATCAGCAGAACCGTCAAGCAAATTGTACAGTGCAGTCATAAATCTGCACAGCAGAGAAAATCATACATTCCAGATTATCGTGCATGAGGGACTTCTTAATTTGATTAAACTAAAAACGTGACATTGAGCCACCTGGCATAAAGATCTGAGCAACTGGCATCCTTAGAAGTTCTCCGTTTCATTTCAGTACCTGTTATATTTACCTTTGCTGATTGAATTCTTTCATATAGAGTCTGGAAAATTCAAAGTGAATTGTTAAGAAAAAAGTGTGAAATTATTAATAATCTTTAAAACACCCAATTCGCAATTCCTTACTTGTCGAAGCCTGAACAGCACATAAAAATCATCATTTCCATAAAAAACTCGAGAATCTTTCCTTCCCTCATCAAGTGAAGTTTCTGGCACATACTTTGCAAGAGGCTTAACAGACAAAAGAAAGCGTTCCAACAGTGGCAATGACATGCCATCTCTGCCCACAAAGTGCTGATCAGCCATCCCATCTGCTTCACCTTCACTCTCAGCCTTGCCATCAACTTCATCTCGTTCTGCATCTTCCTCCTCTTCATGCTCCTCCCGAGAGCACTCATCACCTGCAGATTCACTACCCAAGGCATCATCACCAGCCTCAGAAGCATTTTCACTGTCCTCATCATCAGCATCTGCATCATTTTCACGTTCAACATCTTGATGGTGCAAACCTTCTTCTCTTTTAGACTGATATTCCCCGCTTTCAACACCATGTTTTGCCTTCAGCAATGTATTAAGACCAGCATCTCCATACACACCAAAATTATCCTCCTCAAAATCACCATTGGGCGATAACTCACCCTCTTCTTTTTCAATTTTGGAAGGCCTAACTGACTCGTCATGATAAGTATTACCTTTAGCACCATCTCTTAACACTCTATTTTCCAATAACACCGGTTTTGCAAGATCGTTGCCCTGCGTCACATATACCAACAAGTTAGTATCTACAAAAGGTACATGATCTCAAAGTTTCCAAGCCTGTAAAATCATACCTCGGATGGAGAGACTGCATCAATGTTAGCATTGGGTTTAAGGTCCTCATTAGCAGCCTCACATGGTCTCAATGAAGCTGCAGCTTGTAGCAGATTCAGTATATCAGAGATTCAGTTTATATCCATGTAGGACAGCTCTTATGTACAATAGAAAGGAAATCGCAAAATATATAGAACATAAGAAACAAAGATTATATAAAGACAATTTTCATGCAATGGATCCTAAATTACAGACCTGACATCACTTCAGTACCAGTTCTGCCATGACTGTTTTCTGTACAAATTACATGTGACACATTGGAATTTGCTACTCGTTCACTAGAAGAAACTTGTATGCTAAATCCAGACCTTTTGTCAGTAATTTCTACATTTTTCTGATCTTGTTCTAGTTGAAGAGCACTATAGGTCAGATCATCTCTACAGGGATGATCCAATTGCAGAGCATTTTCTTTAGTTACATTATCCCCATTAGCCAAAGTAGTCATGCATAAATTATTTAATTCTGCTGCTGAAGTGTTTTCGTCTCCATTGCCAGAAGATTTTGCTTGTCTAGAATTCACCACAGAACCATCAACCCCAGGACTTCCATCACTTTCCAACACGCTTGATGCGCTGTTATTTTTGGCAGAATGCTTAGTTTTTCCTGCTTCTTCTACACCCTCCACAGAATTAGGCCGTGAAGGAACACCCAGCATTGGCTCCATGAACATGGTCCAAAGCTTCATAGATTTATTTAACTGTTCTTTGGTTGAACACATCTCTTCACAAGAATACTGAACAAGTTTATACACATCTTCATGAATGTTGTCATCAGAGTAGTCGTACTCCAGATGTGGAGTTACAGGTTGTCTGTGACTGGCAGCAATAGCAAAAAGCACATCATCTGTTGTCTGCTTATTCTCTTTCAACTCCTTAATTTCAGTCACCAATGCTGCAATCATATAATGATTTTTTCGAAAACGAAGAAAAAGTCAAAATTGATACACAAAATAAATTGTATAAGATTGTCAACCAACTAGAAGTATAGTCACATGTGCTGATTAACTGACCATCAAGTTTGATATGAAATTTCAACTTACATTTTGAGCTCAAGTTCTTTGAATCTTGTTGCTTAAAGTAGAAGCTGCGATGATCAAGTGATTTGTAATGGTTTTTAGCATATATTTCAGCCCAAACCTTATTAAAATCTGAGCGACACTTAGTCCACTCTTCTTGTTTCTGCTTCAAGCGAGTCAAGATAACTGGTAGTGCAACAGCAGGATTTTTACGCAATATGTCCATCACATCAAGACCGTGATCACCATATAAGCGCTCAATGCACCTTAAATTTAAAGCTGCAAATGTAAGCGGCTACAGAAATGAGGTAGAGAATCAAGAAAAGAAATTAAAAGTTTGGTCGCACGAGATAAAATGTAATTCCCAGACTTGAAAATATACACAAACCAGTGAAGTGATCTTTTAGATCGAATAGGGACTCCAGATTGATTTTATTTTCATTGATGCTACTCAACAATTCCTCCACACGCTTTGCAGTTGAGCTCACAGATTCCAACAACATGTCCAGCTCAAACCTATTATCATAATAACAAATCCATTATCAGTTGCCAGCAATATTGAGAAAATTCATGATTATCAAGTTCTATTTCAGACACAGACAATATTTGATTTTAAAGGACAAAATTAACTAAATAATAAATATCAGGAAAAAAAAACCACATCAGATCCTAAAATCTTCTATTCAAAAATAACTTTCGTCTCCTTTTATACACAATATATGCAAAATTAAAAGCCAAGACAAATAAATACCAAAAATCCAGCATCATGCATTCAGTACCTATCATCTTCACATCTGAACAAGCTTTCTTCGTACTGATTTCTGCGCATATGTTTAAATGAATAGTCCTCACTTCCAGAAGTCACAGAAACCCAGTAATCATTCAGCACTTGAGCACCAAGTTCTGATCTCTGGCTTGCTGAAGGTATTGGATACTACAAAGCAACAAGCACAATAGAATCAATACCAGCACCGAACATATTAAAAATCTGTGAATGAACAAAATACAACTGAACATCCATACATCATCTGGAAGAAGCCGATAGCTGGTTGTACAACGTTGGCAATTTGAAAGGTCAAGCTCTTGAATGGATTTCGCATAATACTTCTCCTTGTATCTGTCCTTTTCTTTATGTAGTTCAATTTCCCGCTTGTGTTCTCTATCTTTGTCCTCTATCTTCACAGATCTGGATACATATCCGTCATTACATATTGATTCTACAATCAACAAGGGAGCAACAACAGAGGAAAAGTCATTAGATATAATCAAGAAGCATAACACTTGTGAAGAAAATAAAAAATAAAGAAGGAAAAAAATACATCATTTTACACACTTTTACTCATGACGCCAGCAAGGAACCCGTCTGCAAGAAAAGATCTTGATCAGAAACAACCTTCAGAATCAAACCAAGAGCAAGCAACTTTAAAAAAAGATAGTTTTCAACAGTTACCGATATTCTCACAGCGCTCAAAGAAATGCTCAAACTCATCCATAAGATCTGGATACTTTCCAAGTAAGTCAGTAACCTAAAAGAAAAAGACATTTGAGTTAACCTAAAATCATAAAAGTAGCAGAGGTATCATGTAGTTAAGTTTGAAAAGTGTAGTCTATATTTCAATTTTTCTCTTCCATAAAATAACAATGCATAGAATTAATAATCCAAAAGAAAATTAAAGATTGTCAGTCCTGCACAGAAATCAAAATAATTTTCCAACTTTTAACATCTAAAATGTTTAAAAGAACATATCATACTAGGTAAATAAAGGCAAAAGCAGATGCTCATATATACATATATATGTGTGTGTGAGTGTGTGTGTGTGTGTGCCTGCAAAGGCTGCAATGTAAAAGAGCTCAAATAACTGCCACAGACAGCATAGCACATACCAGATTTTGTAAGTCATTCCTTTTAATTATTCCATTGCTAAAAATATTAAGACACTTCAAGAATGTTTGGTAATCATCTGAACATAACTTCTCCTTAACTTTGTCGCAGAAAATGAATCCTTGGTTGTACATGCCTGACACAGTATTTGAGAAAGCTTAGAACAAAAAGAAACAAACTTTTTGTATGCCTGAAATTTTCAAAAGGATAACATTAGACTTTTAGAACTTCAAAATGGCTCACTATAGTTAGCTGCAAAAAAAGCATAAGTCCATTTTCCTTGGGTTAGAAATAGAGCTGAAGATGGAAAAAAATATATAACAAAACACATAAGAAATAATAGGAGTTGACTTTATTAATAATATTAAGATGTAACTGATGATCGCATAGTAGAATAAGTATCAATTTCCCCAGGTTCACCCAGGAGGCAAACAAAATGCAGATTTATTTCATGTCTAGGTTAAGTTTTGCTATTAGCACCTGATTTATCATTGCCAATTACCAAAAAAAGCTTAGCCAGAAGAACAAGACATTCGAAATGCATAAAAAATTATAAAAGCTCCTCCACTTAGACACCAGAAAATTTATATTTGCAGGCTTCTTTGAACTAAATGCAGAAAATAAGATATGCTTGTGTTGGTGCATTGAATAGCATGAATGACTCACTCTTCAAAGCATCTTTGTCACCATAAGAAGCAAAGTTAGAATTCACTCCAAAACCTTCCACTTTCCTGGCAGGCTTCTTTTTGTCCCTATTATTATCATGCTCAGTTTCTCTATCGTCTTGATCACGATTTCTCCTATCCCTATTTTCCTTTTCTGCACGTTTCCTCTGCTCCTTTTGCATTTTTGTCACTAATTTTTCATCATCCATCTCAGGACGATCAACACTAAGATCACAATCAGCATGGGAAGAAACAATCCTATCTCGGCGACGTTGCTGGAAAAAACAAATAACATAAATAAAAGAAGCACACAAGAGAGAGAGAGAGAGAGAGAGAGAGAGAATAAAAGGGCTGTGCAAAACCTTGTCCACATGCATTTGCCTTGATGCTGGTATAGCAGTGCTTTGCTCATTGCCACGTTGTGCTGAATTTCGGATAAATGGAACATTATGAGTTAAAGATGTTGACGAAGCATCAGGTAAAAATCTTGTGAATTCCTCAAGAAGATCTGGATGGTCCTCAAAAAGAGAAGCAACCTGCAAAGTAATTAATAAAAACAACCAAGAGTTACTAAGCATTAGAAAAATAAAAGCTTTCTCAAAAGAAAGCGACGGAGCTTGTAAATCATCCAAAGTAACAAAAACTCCGCATTTATTTACCTCACTGTAGACCTCATTTATATCCTTGTGCTCCTTCCTATACATATTTAAAATTTCAAGGAATGATTTATAGACATGTTCATCATTTTGGAAGCGTTTCTGTAACAAGAAAACCATTAATCAAAGACCTAAAAATGAACATTTTCGCTTCAAATTAACTGAATGAAACAACATTTTCACCTTTATCTTATTCACAAAAGTAATTGCTTCTTCAAATTCAACAGTTTTCTTCGGAGGAGCTTCATCCTCATCGATTGTTATTTCATAACCCTTTGGCAAGAAGGTATTAAATCCAAATATTAAGTTATTATGTCCTTTAAATAACTCCTTTACCCTCGCAATGACTCCAGTCGTGTCGGTTCTACAAGAAAAAAAGTTAAAAAACAAAACAAACCTCCATTTGTCACTCATAAGATCTAACTGAAGCAAAATATTATACCTCTGAGCCTTGAAATCTTTCATGACTTCTAGGAACATATCATATTTTTCCCTTTGGTCTTGAAACATATCCTTAACCTCCTTTAGATAGCTGAGGGCATCATTTGTTGTTAGTTTCTGCGAGGTACCCACACCTACTGTCATTCCTCCTCCTCCTCCTCCTACTCCACCTCCAATCCTGCTGCCTCCAACTCCAACGCCTCCTCCTCCTCCACCCCCTACCCCACCTCCTCCACCGTCTCCACCTTCCTCAGTGACTGGCAGTTGGGATTGTCCATAGCTACATGGCCAACAAAAAGAAAGATTCATATGCCATATTATCTCTAAACAAAATCTGAGCCTCAGATTTCATTTAATACCTAGAAATACCTAGAAAACCTGCACCAGATTCAAAACCGTGTAGCACCCAACTTCTCAAAAAGTACCTTCTTCAACAAATTCATTCCTCATGACCACAAAAATCCCAGAAACAAACCCGCTTAAGAACGTTTAAATATATATACATACACACACACACACACACACACATATATGTATATGTCTACGGAAAAGTAAAAATTTGAACTTTCATGATCAAAATACTCCAGAGAAAAAACAAATTTAATACTACAATTCACCAAAAACACACTTTCCAAACAACAAAACAGCTAAACAAAATAAAACTCACGATTCGGCGCGAGGAGCAGCTAAAGGCCTTTTAAATTGCCCACCGTAGACATCATCCCTTATTCGTTTCATCTCTGCAAAAAAAGAAAACAAGATGTTAGAGAAAGGAATAAAATTAAACAAAAAAAAACGAATTAATCCCATGCGTAAACTTGAAAAAACTTACATGATTCCAGACAAAAAACGTGAAACAGATCACCGGAATGAAAATTACAATACTGTATCAGCAGTAGGCTTTGTCGGGCTTACAAACTCAAAACAAAGCTGTTCCAATTCTAATCCTATTATAATCTGCTGGGTTTTACCGGTAGAAGAAGAATTATATGCAGAGAGGAACTCATTTTGAAACAGTGTCGTGGGACTTATTGAAATCCAAAATTCGAAAAGTGTTGCGTGAACGAGAGAGATAAAGGGGTTTTGCCCGAGGTTATTTACTTTTTTGAAGCAGTTTTTCTGCTGCGGGTTTTCTTTGTTGCCTCTGTGGCTTGTAAATTGTTACTTGGTGGGCTTTCCAATAACCTACATTTCTTTAATTTTTTTTTACACAATTAATTACAATATAATTAATTAAAATAAATAATTCTATGTTGCACGAAATAATACATTTACTCCATGATATTTTTTTTTAATTAAGAATTTTAATCCGTGTACTATTTTATTTTATTATATATTTAATTATTATTTTTTATATTATATTATTTATTTAATATGTGTAATATTATTATTTATAAAACAAAAATTAACAGAAAAAATTACGTGTTCAGCCAGTAGTTTTAATGTTATATCTCACGTCTTGATAAATAAATAAAATAATTTAATAATAAATAAACATTTCAAGAATTAGTAGAAATCACACACAAGCCCATGTGGAAGCCCAACCGTACATGGTGATTATCTAAGCCCAGTTCAACACAACTCCAAAGACCAAGATTGCCTCAACAAAAAGCCGAGTCCAAAACTAAGTTTCCGTTCAAACTAGTTTGTACTTTGCCCAACTAGTTTGTTTCGACTTCCAACTAAACCAATAATAATAAAACAAAATAATTACAATGTTTATTTTTATATTTCTGATAAAACATTAAAATATATAATTTTGTCAATGTTAGAGTGAGTGGTGTCGTGAGAAGTCCGTCCAAGATTGGTGACTTTCTTTTCTCCTACCACGCGTCCTTTTTTTAACACTGCTATCATATCACAGTTCTGTATGGTACTTAACCTATGCGGTACCACCATAATTGTTCTTCCTACCAACATCTGCCCGAAAGCCTCCTACACCAGCCTAGTTGCTTCATCCAATTTTCGGTATAGCTCGAGCTATTGCAATGCATTGCTTTTGCCCTTCGGATAACTGTACTCCTCGGTCCCCGCACCAAGTGTCGTAACCATCGTTCAATCCCGCAATGTACTCGTGAGCATTAGCCGCTTCGATGATCGCCAATGCATCGAATTTTCTTGATGCTCCGTACTCGATGTTTCTCTGACGGTGCTGGTAAATAGCGTAGGTTCTTGGCTAACAAGTGCAATATGTCTTCTCAATGATCTAAGGTGGTAATCTCGATCATCAAGTTTCACCACCCCTTTAAGCGGATCATAAAAATCGTACAATTAAACCGATGAACGTCGATTTATCGGACCCACTTTGTCCAACCAGAGCAGTAGATTTTCCAGCCACGACGTTGATTGAGAAGCCTTTCAAAATCATCACATCAGACCTAGCAGGGTATGAAAAATGTACATCCCGGAGTTCTAGCCGACCTGTTATTTTCTCAGGTTGGAAACCTTCAGAATCCTCAGGCTCAATCTTTGTACGTCCGTCTAATATAGCAAACACTGATCCAAGACTATCTGAGCCCTTAGCAATGCCTATAGCCATGCAATCGACTTCAGTTATAACCCGGCCTGTACTCAGTAAGATCATGAAGGTAACTGATGAGTCCATAGGCGATGAGCCTACCACCTTACCAAAAGTTTAGTGCCGAAGCACTAGATGTTAGGATTTGGGAAAAGGCAAGGCCTAAACCTGCAAAACCAAGATTGTCGAATATTTCGGGCCTCCCTGGGCTTGTTCGCGCATTTTCAGGATTCGGTCTTAGGAGGAGAAGGCAGTGATGGTTCTGAGATTGGAGACTGCCTCAGCAGCAAGCTTGCTGCTTTCTCCTTGGGCATTTATGGGCTTCTTCGACATGCTTTTTAGCAGTACACACCGTGCGTAACAGCAAACAATGATCAGTGGCTGAACTGCTATCATCACTATTTCAAGCCTCCATGCAAGTGAAAGCTATAATTATAGAAGATATTGTTTGCACAATCAGAGCCGTGCGATCAACTACCAAATGTCTTACCTGCCAAACAAAACAAAAGTATAGTCAGACCATAACTACAGTTGAAAATGCATTTTAGAAAAAAGCACTTTTTTGTTTCCCTCTGTACCATATTGGCATCTTTAGCAAGTCGAGAGCAAATTGCACCACTGAAATTCTCATCTTGATCAAACCAACCAACTTCAAAAGTGAGAATCTTTAAAAACATATTTTCTCTAAGTCTACTGGTCAAGAACTCACCCATGTGGATAAAATTATAATGCTGAACAATGATAATCACAAAAGAAAATATCGACAACCCCGGGAAGCACAAAGAATAAATTCTTGTCTTCTCTTTAATCTCATCATTATCTTTCAAGAAAAACATCGACATCAGAGACCCCATGGCAAAAGCATAAACTGGCTGCGCTGCACCACATAATACTGCACTCAAACGTGCCAAACTTGCTTGTTTCCATTCTGGTAAATTCAAACCTATCAATCTTCTGCACTCAAACGTGCCAAACTTGCTTGTTTCCATTCTGGTAAATTCAAACCTATCAATCTTCTAAAAGATGGCACATGCAGTCTCTTGTTATCTTCTCCGTGGGTTTCATTATCACCTCCACCTAAAGAAGCTAGACTTGGAGCTACAGATTTAGCAGAACTTGACTTGCTAACCAATGAATGTTTACGACTGCTAGCATTCTTTATCTCAGCCAAGTTTGGTACAGAAGACAAGCCGAAGCCATGCAAATTTTCTTGTAGTTTTTGGTTTGTATTTTCTTTCTCATTTAGTTGAAGACGAACCAGTGAACTGCACATGCCATTTTCATCCTGTATTAGCTCGTCATGGGATCCCGTCTCCATGACTTGCCCATCTTGAAGACGGCAATAACGTCGGTGTTGCGGATAGTGGAGAGAAGATGGGCGATGATAACGGCGGTGCGGCCGACTGTAGCATTGTCTGAAACTTCCTGATCAATACGCTCGGATTCAGAGTCTAATGCATTTGTTGTCTCGTCTAGGAGAAGAATTCTTGGTGCCTTGATTATTGCTAGTGCAATTGCAATTCTTTGCTTTTGTCCTCTGACACCTGAACTCCTCTTTCACCAACCTGATAATAACAAATTTTATTACAATTATACTCATTTAATACGACTATTTCCCTTAAAAGTACTTAGTTTATGCTATGTAGACCAACACATAGGACTTGATAATAATATCATATGTGATAATAACAACGTGATTAGTTAAGATAGTTTGTCCGATAAGCTGGCCTTTAATTCCATTGATTTTTCAATTAAAGACTATCTTCTTCCGGGCTTACAAGGTTTCATATCTCCATTGACATCTGCATGTGCTACTTTAATGACTTCTTTAAGAGTGGCGTCTTCCTTGCCGAAAGGTATGTTTTCTTTTATTGTTGTGGCAAATAGAGCTGGCTCTTGGCTCACCAAAATCATTTGTGATCGTAGCCATTTGAGCTGTATCTTTTCAGTGGCAACTCCATCGAGAAGAATTTCTCCCCCAAGTGGGTTATAAAATCTTTGCAATAATAAAATTACTGCGGATTTTCCTGAGCCACTGCCGCCAACTAAGGCTACTATTTTTCCAGCTGGAATTTTCAGGCATAAATCTTTCAAGATTATGGTTTCTGGTTTGAGGGGTAGACAAATTCAACATTCTTGAATTCAACTTCACGTGAAACATTTTCCAAGATTTCACCTTCCCTGTTGTCTGAATCAATCAAGGGAACTCTTTTTATCACCTCCATTACGCGTTCTCATGCTGGCATTTCTTCTGAAAAGTACTTAGATAAATCAGCCCCTAAAGCTCTGATTAGCAACACAACCATGAGCAAATTAGCTGCAACAAATAATACATTTTCAAAATTTTATGGACAGTTTCGTAAGAAGGAAAAGGTACTTACAGGCCACCAAATTCCATGGCGGAGCCGGCTGAATAGATATTACCTCCTTAAGTGCCATGGGACATGACCAGTCTGCTGCCATAATAAGCCATGACAGGCCAAATGGCAAGTCTTTTAGCCAAACCTTGCTTTAACCCTAACTTGACTGTACCTTGTAAGGCTGAAGAGAATTCATTGACGGTTTTGGTTTCACAACCAAATGCATAAACAGTTCTTGTAGAAGATATTGCTTGCACTGCAATTGAACCAGCTTTATTGTATTCTTCTCTCATCTTCCTTGCTAATACCATCAAAGTCTTCCCGTATATAAATCGAGAATATCAGAAGTATAATGAAGGGAAATCCAACAACAGTTAGCTTCCATATCATCAAGAATCCGGCTATGTGGCAACCAAAAACTGTGGCAACATTCATCAAAAAGTTTGGGAATTGTTACAAATTCATTAGCAAAGAATTAGAAAAGTGCTTTTCTTGGAAAGAAAAATGCAAGAAAGTGTTTTTTTATTAAATTTAAAGGAGTGATTTTGATAACTTATCAGTACTTTTTCATTGATAACATCTTGAATAACGAGACTATCATTAGAAACGCTTGTGGTGATCTCAGAAGTGCTTGTGACATGCAAATCAAAGTATCCCACATCTTGTCTTAGGACGGCTTTCAAATACTTTGCTCTCGTTCTCGCTGCTTGTCTTTCCCCTGTTATTGTCCAACAACATCCCTCTAAAATATTTCGAAAAATAAAAAGTAAAAAATAAAAATAAACATACATTTACAGTAATTAAATTCATTCAACTCCTAGATAGTTCATAAATCCCGAAACCCACCTAGGAAAGAAGCAACCCACTCTCCACAACCGACGAACACCAAATACAAAGAATTCTGTCACCCAGAAAATTAACAAAACTTCAACCATGTTCAAGCTCGTTTTCTAGATAAAGAGATGCAGAGAAAGAGAACAGAACATTGTTAATGCTATGCATGAAATCATCTACTGAAACAGTAGATGCACCGCCAATACTGTTCGTCAATCTACTCATCACAAACAAAACCACAGGTAGAGCGGAGCCACTGGTAACTGCCCCAATGAATCCTAAAGCCATCAGAAGCTCATCTACTCCGTCTGCATGCATAAAAATGGATCGAAAGGACCCGTTCTTTTTCTTGACCTCTATGCTAAAAAAAATAAGATTCTCAAAAACACTTTCGCAAACTGCTTTTCTTTTATCCGTGCTTGCTTCCGAAAGGGTTTGCGAGGACTACTTGAAGGATGGAACTGGTGGGAAATGCTTGGTTATGGAGTGCTTTAATGGAGTAATAAAGAAGTTGCACTCACTACGATCATTGTACAATCCATATAAAATCCATGGAAAACAAGTCTGAGCAAGTTTATTTATTACAAATTAATGTGCAAACTTCTTCATTTATAACATTAATTTTTCGTCTTTCTCATGGAACCTAAAATACAAAGAAAGGAGAACAATAATTTACTATTTATAATCTAGTTTACTGTTGTATGATTGGTGTCCTGTGAGGTCCTTTGAAGGGTGACCAATGAGTAATAAGCACCAGTAGGTCCTTTGCCCAGCAATGTTTGATGGGTCCCTTGTTCTACCACGTGGCCTTTATCTAACACTGCAATCATATCACAATTCTGTATAGTACTTAACCTGTGTGCTACCACCACGCAAGTTCTTCCCACCATCATGCGCTCAAGGGCTTCCGGCACCACTCTCTCTGATGCGCTATCAAGCGCACTGGTCGCTTCGTCTAATAGTAACATTGTACGATTTTTCAGTATAGCCCAAGCTATTGTAATGCGTTGCTTTTGGCCTCCGGAAAGCTGAACTCCTCTTTCCCCACACCGCGCGTCATAGCCATCGTTCAACGCGGCAATGAAATCGTGAGCATTTGCCGCTTTCGCGGCCTCAATAATCTCCGATTCATCGGTTGAATCCGATGCTCCATATATAATGTTCTCTCTAATAGTGCCAGCAACTAATGTAGGCTCTTGGCTAACGAGTGCAACGTGCCTTCTTAGTTCCCTGAGGTGGTATGGTTTTATATCTCGACCATCAATTTTCACACCTTCAAGGGGATCATAAAATCTTTCGATCAAACCGATGATTGTTGATTTACCAGACCCACTTTGTCCAACCAATGCCGTTGATTTTCCGGCTTCCATGTTGATTGAGAAGCCTTTGAAAATCACCACATCAGATCTAGCAGGGTATGCAAAATGTACATCCTGAAATTCTATATGACCTACTATTTTCTCAGGTTGATAGCCTTCAGAATCTTCGGGTTCAATCTTTGTGCGCCGGTCTAATACAGCGAAGACTGACCCGGCAGTATCTGAGCCTTTAGCGAGATCTGTAGTCATGCTTCCGGCCCCGGCTATAACCCTACCAGTGCTCACTAAGATCATGAAGGTTTCAAAAAGGGCTTTAGCATTGATGTAACCATCGGCAATAAGCTTGCCACCACACCAGAAATCTAGCGCCAAAACGCAATTTGTTAAGCTTTGAGAGAAGGCAAGGCCTAAACCTGCGAACCAAGATTGTCGAACACTTTCTTGTTGCGTGTCTTGGTGTACTTTTTTGAGCATATGAAGGATTCGATCTTGAGATTGGTTCTGAGATTGGCGACAGCCTCAGCACCAAGCTTGCTGCATTCATCTTGGGATTTTAAGGCCTTTCTTGACATATTTTTTAGCAGTACTTTTCTTGTGTAGAAGCATACAATGATGAGAGGTTGAACTACTATCATTACCAACGCAAGCCTCCAGGCAATGACTAGTCCCATGACGAAGGCGATGGTTATAGCAGAGATTGTTTGTACAAGCAAAGCCATTCTATCCCCCACCAAAGATCTCACCTGCCAAAACACCAAAATTGTAGTTTCAGCAGCAGGTTTATTTGCCAGAAGTGTGCACTTGCTAAAGTAGTAATTTAAAATGCATAAGAAAAAGGCAAGAATTTACTACTTACCACATTGGCATCTTTGGCAAGTCGAGAGCAAATAACACCGTTGGAATTCTCTTGTTGATCAAACCAACCATTTTCAAAAGTGAGTATATTCGAAAGCATCCTTTCTCTAATCCTCTTGGTCAAGTATTCCCCCAAGTAAGCAAAACTGTAATGCTGACTAACATTAACCAGCAAAGAAATTATTGACAGTGCAGAAAAGCACAAAGAATAAGTTCTCGTCTTCTCTTTAATCTCATCATGATCTGTCAAGAAATACACTGTTACCATAGACCCCATGGGAAATGAATAAACTGGCTGCACGGCGCCAAATATTGTTGCACTCAAACAACCCAAGCTTGCTTGTTTCCATTCTGGAAAATTCAAAGCTAATAATCTTCTGAAAGATGGCACTAGCAATTTCTCGTTATCCTCTCCATTGATTTCATTATCATCTCCATCTAAAGGAGATAGAGTTCGAGCAATAGACTTAGCAGAACTTGACACTGCTAACTAATGAGTGTCGGGGACTGCAAGCGTTCTTTATCTTAGCCAGGTTTGGCACAGAAGACAAACAATTACTTTGCATATCTTCTGAGTTTGCATTTTCCATTTCAATTAGTTGGAGACGTACTAGTGATGTGTAGAGGCCATCTTTATCTTGCATTAGCTCATCATGGGATCCTATTTCCATGACTTGCCCATTCTGGATGACGGCGATAACATTTGCATTGCGTATGGTGGGGAGACGGTGGGCGACGATAATGGTGGTGCGGCCAACGGCTGCCTTGTCTAGAGCTTCTTGAACAACACGTTCGGATTCAGAGTCCAATGCACTGGTTGCCTCGTCTAACAAAAGGATTTTAGGTGCTTTGATTATTGCTCGTGCAATGGCAATTCTTTGCTTTTGTCCTCCCTGACATCTGAACTCCTCTCTCACCTACCTTTTTACATAAATCATTACAAAAATACGAAACACTTTGAATAAACTTGTTAGGAATGAACCTCAAATATCAAGCAACAAGCAGTAAAAAACAAGAGTTATATATAGGAACTGAGAGTACTAGGAAAAGATGTACGAGGAAGCTTTGTAATTTCTCATGCCATATTAGAAAAACAAACATCAAGCTTTAAATTGATAGATAAACTAACTTAAGTAATAAACAATTCATAGAGATGTGACAAATGCATATTTTATAACAAAGTCTAATTACATTAACTGTGTTACTAACTTATTAAATAAGGTAGCTAAATATTTGATGGGACTCACAGGATTTCATATCTTTCACGAGTTGTGATATGATATTCACCAAATCCACGAATATCTGACATTCTATATACAAAATAAGGGAAGACATTGGAATACAGCGTGCAGAAGCAAAAATTAAATTATCAGCTGGAAGGCCGTGTCAAATCAGATCACTTCTAGACAACATTGACTAAACTATTTTATTTTAATTTGATAAGCAAACAATAATTGAAACAACGAATCGTAACAGCGTAGCTAATTGAATGAGACAAGAATGCTGTTTTGTTTTATTTTATTCTGTATGCTTACCTAGGCAACCAGCAGAACTAACTGCTGAGGCAATTGAGAGATGAAATTATGAGCATTTGAAGCTTTCACTGCTTGAATAACCTCTTCCATTGTGGCATCTTCCTTGCCGAAAAGTATGTTTTCTTTTATTGTTGTTGCAAAAAGTGCTGGCTCTTGGCTCACCAAGCCCATTTGTGACCTTAGCCATTTGAGCTGCAATTTATCGACAGCTGATCCATCAAGGAGGATTTCTACCCCAAGTAGGTCATAAAACCTTTGCAGTAATGAGATTACTGTGGATTTGCCTGAGCCAATGCTGCCAACTAAGGCCACAGTCTTTCCAGCCCGTATTTTCAGGCGGAAATCTTTAAAGATTGTGCCTTCAAGCCTTGATGGATGGGCAAATTCGACATGCTTGAATTCAACCTCCCCTAAAATGTTTTCCGGGATTTCACCTTCCATGTTTTCTGAATCAATCTTGGGGACTCTCTTAATCACCTCCTTTATGCGTTCTCCTGCTGACATTGCTTCTGAAAAGTACTTCAAGTTGGGTAAACCAGCGCCTAAAGCTCTGATTAAAAAGATCAATAACATTATCATCATCCTCGCCAAATTATATTTAAAAAGGCAGACAGAAAATGTCAACAGTGCAACATTATTTGCACTGAAAAGATTTTTCCATTTTATGGATGGTTCATTTATTTTCTACCGCTAGTTGTGTGGCTCGAAATCTAGAAACCACAATTATCACAATAAGGCGAAGGGACTTACAGGCCACCGAAGGTGAGCCCGCGGCTTGAACAGTACCTCCTTGAGCACCATGGTAGATGACCAATCTGCTGCCATAATAAGCCATGAAAGCCCAAATAGCAAAAGTGATTCCATTACTGCCAACGGCAAGTCCCTTAGCCAAACCCTGCTTTAACCCTAACTTGACTGAACCTTGTAAGGCTAAAGAGAATTCATTAATGGTTTTGGTTTAACCAACAAATGCGTAAACAGTTCTTATAGAATATATTGCCTGCTCTGCAATTGTACCAGCTTTATTGTATTCTTCTCTCATCTTCCTAGCTAATACTGTCAAAGTCCTCCCATAAATTAATCCAGGAATAATCAGAAGTATAATAAAGGGAAATCCAACAATCGTTAGCCTCCTTAGCATCAAGAATCCTGCTATATAGTAACCGAAGAATACAACAGAGTTCTTCAAAAAGTTCGGAAACTGTTACAAATACGTAAGAGAGTTATGTAACATATTGAGTTGACTAGAAAGTGCTTTTTTTGAAGTCTAATGAAGTCAAATTGATAACCTTTTCAGTGATAACATCTTGAATGATGAGACTATCATTAGAAACGCTTGTGATAACTTCTGCAGTGCTTGTGACATGCAAATCAGAGCATCCAACATCTTGTCTTAAGACTGCTTTCAAATATCTTGCTCTCATCCTTGTTGCTTGTCTTTCCCCTGTTCTTGTCCAACAATATCCTTCTAAAAATTCCCAAAAAAAAACATAAATGAAATAATAATGATTCATTTATACCAACGTTAATGACTTCTTACAAGGTAAACTCAATAAATCATCAAACCCACCTAGGAAAGCAGTAACCCATCCAGCCGAAGCTATGTACACCAAAAACAACGCATTCTGTAAGCCAAAATGTAACACTTTAGTTTGTCTTTATGCTCATGTCTAAGAGCATGAAAGAAAGAGACAGAGCGTAAGAGAGCAGAACCTTTGTTAATGTTATGTGTGAAAACATCTACGGATAGAGATGATGCATTACCAATGTTGTTCATCAATGCACCAGTCACATACATCACCACAGGTGTAGTTGACCCACCACCAACAGATCCGATGACCCCCAAAGCCATCAAAATCCTACAACGCCATCTGCATGCATGAATATAGATAGAAAAGACCCATTCTTTTTCTTAACCTCGGTAAGATTTCTTTCTTTACCCATTTCCAGAAACAAAAACAACAACACTAACGCTTTTCTGGTTTGGCTTTCCCCTTGCTTGTTTCCAACAAAGTGTGTCCTGCACTACTTGGAAGGTATAAAAATGGGAGAGGAATCATACAGAAAGAAACAAACATACACTTGTTACATATGATCACATGATAATAACGTTCAGAGAAAGTGTGCCCGACAACCAAGGTTGACTTTGACGTTCCCTTTGATTTACGTAGTTGTAAACTACTATAAGTGAGTAATCAGAAGTGTTTCACGTTGTATTGAATAACAACGTAATTGATCTTGTTTGTTAATTAGTCCACATCATTATTTTGTACAGTTCGGAATGCTGACCGAAAAAACCTGAAAGGACGGATCTGTCAAATTCTAAATTTCCAAATCCCATCAAAATGGAAGCAACCTGATTTCACACCAGCTAAAGCCACCTCATTTCGTATCCTGCCGGCATTTCGTATCCTGCAGGCTAAATGTTCGATATAATGCTTAATGGAGTTCGTGTTTTGAACACAAACTACAATGATAAGTGGGTTTGCTCCAAACGATTGTTGGATAGAAACAATCGAAGGTTCTTGAGGATATGGGAGACGGGGACGTGATAGGAAATGAGATGGTTCTAGCTAGAATGATTTCAACTTGTATACATTTATGTTTGGTGCACCGTACTGGAATGGACTGAGTACTATAATGTATGTTAGATTGGATTGGATTGAATTACGTTGTTTTAAATTTGATGTTGTTTCACGCTTGGACTAGTATGTAATTGTCAAATATTTTATATATATATATATATATTTAAATAATTTTGTAGTTTTGTTATTGGCAGAATTGTGGGTAAAGTCAATGTGGTGAATGTTCTGCACTAATATTTCTCTTTATTCATTGCATGCATCGGAATACATTTACCAAACAGTAACACACACCATTTAGTGTAGACACCCAGTTGGAAGCAAGCTGGGGGAGAACCGAAGTTCTTTAAGAATCTTATTGTATATATTTTTTTTTATGTTTCTTGGAAATGGGTAGAGAAAGAGATGGCAGCAAGCTCAACAAGAAGCAGGGTATTGGCTAAAGGACTTACCATTGGCAGTAATGGATTCACTTTTGCTATTAGGGCTTTCATGGTTTATTATGGCAGCAATGTACAATGGCGTTCACGGTTGTAATGTTCAAGCGTTGGGCTCTGCGGTTATCTTTGGTGGCCTGTAAGTTCCTTCATCTTATTATGATAATTATGGTTTCTAGATTCGAGCTACACAACTAGCAGTAGAAATTAAATGAATCATCCATGAAATTGAAAATTAATGTTGTACTCGTTGCGTTTTCTGTCTATGTTTTAAATCTAATTTGGCAAGGATAATGACAATATTATGGATCTTGTTAGTCAGAGACTTAGGAGCTGGTTCTACCCAACTTGTGGCACTTTTCAGAAGCAATGTCAGCAGGAGAACACATAATAGAGGTGATAAAGAGAGTCCCCAGGATTGATTCATAAAACATGGAAGCTGAAATCCTGAAAAATGTTTTAGGTGAGATTGAATTCACGCATGTCAAATTTGCCTACCCATCAATGCCTGAAGGCACAATCTTTAAAGATTTCTGGCTGAAAATACCAGCTGCAAAGACTTTGGCCTTAGTTGCCACAATGGAAGAGGTTATTCAAGCAGCCAAAGCCTCAAATTCTCATAATTTCATGTGTCAATTGCCTCAGCGGTATGATACAACCCAGGTTAGTTCTACTTGTTGCCTTGGTAAGCATACATAATAAAATAAAACAGCATTCTTCTCTTAGTCAATTAGCTACACTGTCACGATTCATTGTTTCAATTCTTGTTTTTCTTATCAATGATCATATTAGAATAAAACAGTACAGTCAATGTTGTCTAGAAGTGATCTGGTTTCACCCCGCCCTCTAGCTCTTAATTTAATTTTTGCTTCTGCGAGTCCTATTTCAATGGCTTCCCTTGTTTCATATACAAAATGTCAGATATTCATGGATTTGGTCCAATAGCATATAACAAATCGTGAAAGCTATGAAATCCTGTGAATCCCATAAAGGATTGTGCTACCTAATTTAATAAATTAAATTAGTTGTACAGTTAATGTAATCAAAACATTCATTTGTCACAGATCTATAAATTATTTATTTCTTACGTTATGCTCTGAGAAACTACGAAGCTTACTTAATGCCAAACAGGTTAATGTAATATGATTATGGACTGGAACCTTTTTCTCAGCCAACTGGAATTGATTTTACCGCATGAGGGATGGGTTTCTTTTTCTTCACACAGAGCAGATCCATCAGTTTTCATTCCCTTCCATTCAATTCTGGCATGATGCAGAACAAAAAGGGACACAAAATCTTTTTTAGGCAGAGAGAAATCTACCATTATTCTTCATTCCTTCTTTCTATTTGTTGCAGGTAAGATATTAAACTACGATCTTATCCTGATTTTTTAATTTTAAATAAATATTAACTCAATTTATATTATAATTTTTAATTTATAAATTTTATTAATATATAATAAAATAATTTATTATTAATTATATCATATATATATATATATATATATATATTATAATCAAAATAAGGCTGATTATAAATTTTATCTCTATGTTTTTTTATGAAATAACTGAGGCATATAAGATACTCATGACAAATAATTAACTACCAAAATAAGGCTGTGGGATATGGTGAATATGGACTGTAATTACTGAAATAAGATTGTGGGATACTCTAAATATGGACAGTAATAACATCGTGGGATACTCTAAATATGGACAGTTGTTCGAATTTTGCTAAGATCATTCTGCACCGCATAAACAGTTGACGAATTTCTAATCCTAAGACAAATATTCCATACTCTTGAAAATGAAGAAGAAGAACAACAACAATAACAAAAACAGCGGAATGTGTGCATGTACAACATTGATTCTCGTCTGCTTGTCCGCTAACCAGCTTGCAACATTGGTTCATGCTGATTTAATAACCGAAACTTGCATGAAATCGTATCTGCGTTCAATGTGCATATCTGTATTGCAATCAGACCCTCGTAGCTCCTCTGCCAAAGACGTGAAAGACCTAGCACGAATCTTGGTCCAAAAATGCATAGAGAACGGCACAGATACTCTTCGAGTGATACACAAGTTGCAGGCAAGAGATCCGAAACTCCGGAAACTTGTATCCAGATGTGAAAGTGATTATCAGGTGGCTGTTAAAGATGATTTTGGAGGAGCTATGAAGGATCTGGAAGCGAATAATTACAAAGAAGCTGCCCATTCAGCATATGTTGGAGGTGCAAGAGGACCGGTTGACTGTGAAGGCACGTACGCTGATAAGAATGGTTCGCCTATAAGGCAGAGGAATACTGATATTGCTTACTTGGGACTTTTAGCACACAGCATTATTTTGTTGATTCCTGCATGATTACGACTTATTTCTCGTTTGAGAATCCCAAATAATTAAAAAAATTTTAATATATAAATTTATTTATAATAAATTAATTATTTAAGTAATTATAATATATTAATTTATTTATAATTTAATAATTTTATTTAATAATTTAATATATTTATCAAATTTTAAAATAATATCTATATTTATAATATTATAAAAATATATTGCAATATAAATATAAATTAAATAAACTGACACTATTATTAATAAAACAGATTAAATTTAAATTAATTTTAAATCAAAGCACCAATACATTGGACTCTGAATCCGAACATGTTGATCAAGAAGCTCTAGACAAGACTGCCGTTGGCCGCACCACCATTATCATCGCTCACCGCCTCTCCGCCGTACGCAATGCAGACATTATTGCCTTTGTCCACCATGACGGGCTAAGGCAGGATGATGATGGCCCCAACACACCAATCGTATTTCAATACGTTCAATATTTTAATTTACTGCCTCAAATTGTACTAATAGTTTATATTTTTTATTTTGTGTTTATAGTTTTACATTATAAAAAGTCTAAGATACTTGAAATTTATTCATGGAACAATAGTCCTGTCAGCACTATTAAATTCCATCTATGGATTAGAACGTATTATGGCTGTTGTGCGAGTGGCGTTTGCGGAGGCCTTTGAAGGCTTACAAATGAGCAGTAAGCTATAGTGAGTCTCTTCGCCATCAAAGATTGGTGAGTCCCGCTCTCTACTATATATCCCTTGTCTAGAACTGCAATCTTATCACAGCTTTTTATGGTACTTAATCTGTGTGCTACTACCACAGTTGTTCTTCCCACCATCATGTGCTGTAGAGCGTCTTGCACTACTTTCTCCGTCTTGACTATCAAGGGCGCTGGTTGCCTCATCTAATAGCAGCACGGTCGGAATTTTCAAAATGGCCCGAGATGCTGTTATACATTGCTTCTGGCTTCCGCATAGTCGTATGCCCCTGTCTCCACACCAAGTTTCATGGCCATCATTCAATCCAGCAATGAAATCGTGGGAGCGCTGGCTGCTTTGGCATCCTTAATGATCTCTGATTCACCAACTTTCTCCGATGCTCCGTATAAAATGTTTTCTCTAATAGTAACAGCTAATAGTGTAGGTTCTTGACCAACCAAGGCAATATGTCTTCTTGGTGATCTCAGGTGGTATGATCTTACATCTCCATCATCATTTTTTACTACACCCTTTTAAGGATCGTAAAATCGCACAATTAAACCAATGACCGTCGATTTCCCAGACCCACTTTATCCCACCAATGCTGTTGATTTTCCTGCGTCAATGTTGATTGAGAAGCCTTTGAAAATCAGCACATCAGGTCTAGCTGGATATGCAAAATGCACGTCTTCAAGCTCTATATAACTTGTTATTTTTTCAGGGATTTAACCGTTAGGGTCTTCAGGCTCACTTTTTGCGCATCGGGCCAATACACCAAAGACTGTTTCAATAGCATCCAGCCTTAGGCAAGGTCCGTAGCAAGCGGCATCGGCTATAACTCGCCCGCTAGCTTGCAGCTTTCATGTTGGGCTTTTATGGCCTTCTTCGACATGCTTCTTAGCAATACTTTTCTAGTGTAGAAGCAGATAATGATGAGAGGCTGGACAGCTATCATCACCAATGCCAGCCTACAGGCAATGAATAGGCCCATGATGAAGCTGTTGTTACAGAAGAGATGGCTTGTATAAGCAAAGCCACTCGATCACCCACCAAAGATCTCACCTGCAAAAAAACCAGAAGTATAGTTAGAGCTCAAGGTCCATGACCAGAATTTAACCAGAACTTAACTCATAATCAAAAGTTATAATGCTGAATGACGTTAGTTAACAAAGAAAATATCGAAAGCCCAAGGAAGCACAGTGAATAAGTTATTGTCTTCGCTTTAATCTCATCATGATCTGTCAAGAAATACACTGATATCGTAGAGCCCAGGGCGAAACCATAAAAAGGCTGTATTGCACCAAATAATATTGCACTTAAATACCCCAAGCTACATTGTTTCCATTCTGGTAAATTCAAAGCCAACAATCTCCCGAAGGATGGTTTAGTCAATTTTTAGCTTACCTCTACATTGTTGTTTCCTTTTTGATCATCTCCCGCCAAGGTAGCTCTAGTTTGCAAAAAAGAGTTAGCAGTGCTTGACCAACTAACTGGTGGAACTCTGCAACTACTAGTGTTGTTTATGTCAGCCAAGTTCGGTATAAAAGACAAGCCATTCAAGTTTGCATTCTTGAGATTGATATTAACGATTTCTCCTGGGTTTGTTGAAGACGTACAAGTAATGTACAGAGGCCATTTTCATCTAGTATTAGCTCGTCATGAGACCCTGTTTCCATGACTTGTCCATTTTGGATCACAACAATCATGTCTGCGTTGCGGATAGTAGAGAGACGATGGGCGATGATAATGGTGGTGCGGCAAACAGCAGCATTGTCCAGAGCTTCCTGAACTACACGCTCGGATTCAGAGTCCAAGGCACAGGTTGCTTCGTCTAGCAGAAGGATTCTGGGTTCTTTGATTATTGCTAGCGCAATGGCAATTCTTTGCTTTGGCCCCTTGACATTTGTACTCCTTTCTCCCCAACCTATTTGACACATTCAATTATCAAAAACAAAGCAGCTTGGCTGTAGTTCTAGAAAGTTGAAGTTGCCAGATACTTAACATCAAAGTTTATTGTTAGGCAACGTCAGTTCTTTTATTATGATAGGATTATATTGAGCAAAGTCGCTATCTAATTTAGTTTATTAATAAGTTCAAAAAATAAATCTTTCTAAATATTAAAATGAAATTTGGATGAGACGTGCATGATGGCTAGCCATACGAAATAAGAACTGACCTGGGTATCAAACTGCTGAGGCAACTGAGTTGAAATTACAAGCATTTGAAGATTTGTGTGCTTGAATAACCTCTTTCACTGAGGCATCTTCCTTGCCAAAAAGTATGTTTTCTATCATTGTTATTTGCAAAAAGTGCTGGCTCTTGAGCTCACCAAACCCATTTGTGACCTTAGCCATTTTAGCTGCAATTTATCAATGGCTGAGCCATCAAGGAGGATCTCTCCCCCGAGTGGGTCATAAAACCTTTGTAATAATGATATTACAGTGGATTTGCCGGAGCCACTACTACCAACTACGGCCACTGTCTTTACTGCTGGAACTTTTAGTCAGAAATCTTCGAAGATTAGGGTTTCTGGCCTTGACGGGCGGGCGAATTCAACGTGCCTGAATTCAACTTCACCTGAAACACTTTCCAAGATTTTACCTTCCATGTTATCTGAATCAATCTTTGGGAGTCTTTTTATCTCCTCCATTATATGCTCCCCTGCTGACACTGCTTATAAAAAGTACTTTAAGTTGGATAAACCAGCTCCTAAAGCTCTGATTAAAAAGTTTCTGTAATGTTATCATTACTAATGAATGATTAATTCAGGCCAAAATATAGAAAATACAAAGAAACTTGACAGCCAGATAATATTAACACAACCATCAGCAATTTAGCCGCAACACTGGAAACCATTTTCAATTTTATGGAATTTTCATTTATACCTCTTATTTTAACTCCAAATCTAGAAACTAGAATAATCAATAGCAAGGCAAAGGTACTAACAAGCCACCGTTGGTGATGTTGCTGCCAAGGGGCGTAAACGGTCCCTCCTTGAGCACCTTGTTCATGACCAGTCTGCTACCATTATAGCACATGAAAGATCAAATAGCAAATGTGACTGCATTCCTACTAATGGTCAGACCTTTAGTCCCCTGCTTTAACCCTAACTTAAAGTGAACCTTGTAAGGCCGAAGAGAATTTATCGATGGTCTTGGCTTCAGCAACAAAGGCATAAGCGGTTCTTATAGAGGATATTGCCTCCTCTGCAATTGTACCAGCCTTATGGCACTCTTCTCTCATCTTCCTTGCTAATCCCATCAATGTCCTTCCATCATCTTTTATGAAAGTCAACACAATTGATAGCAAAACTTAAGAATCCTTTTAGGTTACTAATTTAAATTTGTAAGTAGTAAAATTATTTAGAATACTGTTATTTTTCAATCACTTTGTGTGCTTAGACAAATGATGAATGAAAATATTCTCCTTATATAAATTTATTCAATCTTTAAAGGATTATTTAACATAAGATTAAGACAATCTTGATCGTACGGCTCTCAGTGCTGCAACTGAGAGATGAAACTATGAGCACTTGAGGCTTTGGCTGCTTCAACAACCTCTTCAATGGTGGCATCTTCCTTGGTAAAAATTATGTTTTCCTTTATTGTTGCTGCAAATAGTGCTGCTTTCTCTTGACTCACCAAACCAATTTGCGACCTCAGCAATTTGAACTACAATTTATCAATGAATAACCCATGGACAGGATTTCTCCCCCAAGTGGGTCATAAAACCTTTATTATAATGAAAGGCCACAGTTTTCCTGCTAGAATTTTCAGGTAAAAATATTTGGAAATTAGGTTTTCAGATCTTGATGGTAGGCAAATTCAACGTTCCTAAATTCAACTTCACCTGAAATGTTTTCCAAGATTTCACATCCTAACCTATCGCCTGAAATACCCTCCAACCCAATGTTCAATTCGCTCTCCCCTCGCCTCCTCTAACACTTACTCATTTTTATACTACAACATCCTCTCCACTCCTTCCACAGTTCCGATATACACGCACTATACCCTCATGACTATTATTTTAACAGTTCGCCACCCCCTCCTCTCTCCTCCTACTCATCTCATAATCATTGCCCCTCCTCCCCTCACGTCTGCCCCATTCTTATTTAATCGGCCATATCTCTCGAAACCCCACCCCCACCTAACTCTCACCCCCCCCCCCACCCCCCACCCCCCCCCCCAAACCGACCCACACACGACCCCCACCACATAACTCCCAGTTCCATTTATCCCCCCCCCCAACTTTTTTAAAAATACTCCTTTGTACACAACTCCGAATCTTCCATTTTCAAGCACATTTCCATCACTGAATTTCTCCGTAGCCATTTCCAATTCCTTGTATGTGAAAACTTGCACCATTCCTTTGTTTCCAACATTTGCATTTTTAGGTCCACTACTGCTACTTCTTAAAGGTCCTCCGTATAGACACCCTCCCTTCACATCTGTAACATGTTTTTCTAACATACCCGGATGAGAAGTTTGCTCAAATTTGCAAACAAGAAGAAAATTTAAATTCTTAATTAGTTTGTAGTTTATAATTACCTGGACTGGAGGTGAAGTTTGTAGTGGTATGAGCAATGAACCCACTGCAGTTGTTGATACCGCTGTTCATGTCTTTGAAACTGCTCTCATCTTTTGAGGATTTAAATCGTCGGAGCATAATTAGAAGTAGAAATAAAGCTAATAAAACGCCGACTGAGATGATAGAGAAGGTGATTATGATAATGGAATGAAGAGAAAGAATTCCATGGTGGTTATGTGGTTGAGAGCTGGATGAGCGATGGTGGTAGTGTCTGTGAGTATGGTTATTTTCGGCTGGTGCAACTGCAGTGTTGCTAGTTTCCATGAGCGCAGAGAGCAATGAAGACTGAAGAAATTTTGACTAATGATAAGAAAGAAAAAGTGAGGACAATATAGATGAAGAATTGTGAGGTGAGGTGAAATGACATGATAGATGGAAGAATTTGCTAGCTTCCCTTCCAAGGAGGTCACGATTCTACGTTACTGTCTGGCCACAAGTATTTCTCTTTTTCCTTCTCTCTCTCTCGTGAATAATAAAGTGTCTATTGTACTTGAATTCGTCCATTCTTCTGTATCTTACTAAGGAATGGTCTTTGTCTTTGCATCAGAAAATATTGGAAGCTTTTACACTGTTTTTCATCCTCCGAATTATTGTCTAATAATCATATACTTTCATTGAGTGCCAGAATTGTTTCATCGCTATGTGCAATAACTGCAGATCGGAAAGTCATCACCAATCATTTTGCAGCATCAGCAACAAGAACACATGGTGGGTTGCATGTTCCATTCCAATGTTAGCCAATCAGATTACACTACTCTCAGAGGTCACCCACACTACTAGCTATATTTCTAGATTCTGAATTTGAGATAGAATTTATTCTCAAAAACTTTTACAAAGATACTTAAAAATCATTGCTAATTAAATCAATTAGCATTTATATGTTAATTACTAAAATTGGAAATTTTATGATATGGGTAAGAATAAACTGAATCTGTGAACTGAGATCTCAGAAAATTTTATGATGAAGAAGACTCAACATCACACTAGCTGCCCTTCAAGAGTCCAAAGCCATTGTGGCAAATTGTTCATGTTACCGGGCACCAGCTCATGTTGCTGTTGTTTCCATGGCTTCTCAACTTGGCAATCTACTTCTAGCTACGTTGCTTAGAAGCTAGACTCAATAGAACTTTGCAGTACTATAAGATTCAGATACTCTCCCTGTCAACTTCTGAACTTTCCTTGTCCTGCAGCTGGAAGAGGTAGGTAAGCTAATTTCTTCCTTCCTAAACTCATGACTGAGCTTTATTAAACTTGGGACAAACAACAAAAATGAACGTTGTTCTGGTGCCGCCTAAATCCGCGGGTGTGTCAATATAGAACTCTCAAAACCTGATTACAACCCCTTTCTCATGATATGTAGGACCATGTCAACCAAATAAGTCTAGACCCTGAGAGACAATCACTGCAAGTTAGAATGCAAATTCACTTCAATCCGCCATAATTTCAGCATGTTGTTTTTAACCTCTTCCTTACAGGTTTCTCTCAACGTCTACTTGCTCACCTCTTCTTGACATGTTTTCTCTCATCATCTGCTTTTCTCCCCTGTGATAAATGCACTTGCTTTCCTTTGCTTCCTGATTTTAAAAGAGGAGCAGGGTGAAGGAAGTGATTGGGAGTTGACTAACGAGAGAGACATTGTATGGACTTGACAGTAAAATGTCATTTCTCGTGGGTTGGGGGTTTTGTGGCTTGTCTCTATCTATTTCTCACCTAAGCCACTCCTCTGTCTCGAGATGAAATCGAGTGAATGCTCACTCTGAAAGTCACGCACAGTCGTGTGGCTGTTGCACTGCGGTACAAATTGATTGAAACACTCGCCAGCATTAAATTCCAGCAGGCCCGTAAGTCCAAATTGGTGGCAACAAGATGCTTGTATACAATTTCGTGTTAACATCTCTCTGATCGGATGTGCAGGTCATCCAGACATACGATATCACGTTATCTGCACCTACCTAAACAACCAACTTAACCGAATGTTTACATTTCCTATTTAATTGATCGATCAAAAATCAGTCATACGATCATCCGTGAAAA
>BNST01001990.1:0-83063 GCA_019650275.1 Xylocarpus granatum
TCAAACTGACCTACAAAAATACCTCTTCTTGAATGTTCATAATGCTCTTATAATTACAAGTAGAAACCAGATAAAGAGATTCTTACCGAGTGTGTTTTGGAACACTCATCAAACCATCTAACAATCCCAAAGGATCTATAATGTTTGAACACAATTCAGCAGTCATAAATGAAATATACAAGAAATAAACAAGTACTCAATACTGTGACTTGAACACAAGCAAATGCAACTTAAAAAGAAAAAAAAATTCAAATTTGGAGGATATGGCAATCCAAAAATCATATTTATAGAACTGAAGATAACATTAGTAATATATACAACAAACTTCAAGGAATCATATATCCTTTCTTCTACTCCTAATGATTTTTAAAACGTGTTGAGCAAAATGGCACCTCTGGAAAATTATTTTACAAAGCAAGGAATTTTTATTTGGAATAATAACCATGCCGATGAAACCTACTTAGAAGTTAAGCACAGCCATAAATATTATAAGGCTACGATTAAACTGAAAAAGTGTGCTCGCAGAATCCAGAGCAGGCAAAAAGAGATGCAAAATGACTTATTTACAGAAAATAAATAGCAAAGAAGAAAATATTATCTAATTTAAAAGTCATTAATTTCTTTTAAATTAGTCTTTTAAATTAGAGATTTTCCATCCCAAACCTAATAACCAACTCAAAACTTCCCAATTATAAGCCTAAACTGCAGATGGCCTTGGGTGCAAAAATTAAGCATCCAAATTTCAAATGTGCAGATGACAACTCTTTCTGTATATTAGTAAAAAGAAATTGAAACAAGATGTACATACCACTAACAGTAGCTATATTTGAAAAAAAAAGAATCAATTGTGGAGTCCTAAATATTTTGTTTATGAAGATAGTAATTAATACAATTTTATTTAAAGACAAATAGATTCTGAAAGTACTCTCATTCTTGGAACTGAGATATTCTAATCACTTTGCCAATGCAAAATTGAGGGCATACTACTTTTTGATTATAAGCAGGTAGTGAACTTCCTGAAGGGAAACTAGAAATTCTGAGATATTTGACAAAGCAGCCAATATATAAACTAGAATCCAGGAAAAAGTTCTTACCTATATGCAAACCTCCATTTGGATAAAACTAACCAAACAATAGCCCAAAATCAGTCCAAGTTTGCAGAAAAATGAACACAATAAATAAATTAAGCAAGTTTAAAATAAAATGCATTAAACTAAAAAGAAAATCAACAATTCAGTAGTAAACAAATATGGATTCTAGGAGCTTGCCAATCTTGCACTGTACGATACTTGACAAACTGTGAAGGGAAGTGAAAGGAAGGAGTAGGTTTCTTTTGTCATTTAAGAACTAATGAATTTTGCAAATCTATTCCAATTGGATTTTTGAATTTTCAACCTGATCATATCCAACTAAAGGAAATGTCCAATTGTATCTTGCAAGTAGATATTATAAAAGAAACCAGAGATTACATCATTTGGAACTTTATCAGTGGCACATTCATCCAAAAGAAGTCACCAAGTTTTAAAAAATAAGCCACTTTGTAAAGGATAAGCAATTATGCAGCTGAGACTGCTTTCCACAAGTGACATACTAGTACCAGAGGGGGACTTTTCTTTGTTACACTCTCTTATAGAGTTAATTTGGCATAATTGCAGGTACTGATAATCAAAATGCACAACATAAATAAACATGGAACACAAATTGAAAAATCATTATCTAATTATTGACTATCAATGAGCCACACATACATAAATCTTTTCCAGATAATATTGCTTTCAATTGGGAGAAGATAAGCTACCTGACAAGCTACTAACTTTAGTGCAGATATCTTAGGCTTGCTAGGTTTTGCCCCCAGCTTCCCCCTGCAACCTACAGATCCACAGTGGCAATCTTGATCTGCACCAAATTGAACAAACCTGCTAAATTAGTCAGATTTGTGCATTTTGGGTTAAGAAGATACAAATTATGAAGGGAAAGCAATGTACCAGCTTTGGCCAATATGCCATAAAAAATCATTACACAAAAGTAATTATTGAAAATATACATGCTTACAATAAAAAACACCAATGTTCTATGTGAAACATCTAATAGTATGCAAGAGTTCATACTGATAGTCATAGGTCAGATGTTCGCCCCTTTTTATATCATGAGTTGCAAATATGCCAATTCTTGTTTCACCATCAAGTATCCTTCAGAAAAATAAAATAGAACTAGTAAGATTAGCAAATCAACTCATATGATGAGAAAATTAGTGACGAGAGATCAGCATGAACCATTTCTGCATCTCAGTGTTGGGGCAGCAACTATGGTTTATGTATCTTGACTTGTTTCCTTTGTATGTGGCACCAATTACCATGTCTCAATTGATCTCACACAGCTAAAAGTTAGCTTTCCCACAGTGCTTCATTTTCCAAAGTCTTTCCTCACATGTTTTATCATCAATAACTGCATTGGAGAAACACTAAGCAGACGCCAAAGGATCACAAAATAATGCAACTTTGAGAATATGAAAGAAATTCTAATGAAGCACAAGCAGTGATCAAGATGTCACCTTCCCCAACATATTCAATTACAAACTCTCCTCATTTAATATCCTCATCTACCACAATCCCGGATCCACATTTCTCGGTCTACAAGCAATACCTTATTAATTTCATATTTTGAGTGCAGATAGAAGCAGCAACAACAACAACCACACAAGGAATGGCATCAAACAAAATGCAAAACATTAGGACACCAAAACAAGACTGGAAATCAAATCCTGTGGATATTTCTTAACATGTAAATTTTTTATTCTCAATGCCCAAGGAAAAGGGGGACAGAGAAAGCATTACAAAGAATAAGTAATGCTGGACAGAAATTCATTTCACTCCATTGCATATAATACAAAACTCATGATTAAGAACCAACATCAAAAGTCTCACGTTTATACCTGCCTTAATTTCATCTTCTTCGCAGATCAGTGTTGGAATGGCTTGTTAAGGCATAAATTCCCACATTTGCAGCAAGAAGAGTAGCTAGATAGTAGCATCGAGTAGCTAGATAGTAGCATCCTGTACTCCAGGGGAGCAGTGATGTCTAATCGTTTACTTTCTAAAAGAAATGATATCTCAATCATTTACTTTTCTTAATTGTAAATCTCATACAACACCCAGTATCAAGAAAAAAGACTACTAAAATATATAGAAAACCCTTCATTATAATTTCAGAACAAGATATGCTGTTCATAAAGCCACTTGAGTACTTCTCACCCTGGGAACTAACTACTGATAATTAAACCAATTTTTTAGAACCATAATATATCATAGTGGCATTAATTCTAAGACTTACACCATTTTCTTAATATTTAATTTCTTCATTAATCGCCAAAGATAAATTCGGCAGAGTTATGTTTAGACTTTACACAAAAGCCAACCATGTATCATGTTTACTGATGTAAAGAATCTGTCATATTTGATTATAGTGAATAAAAATAATAGATAATCAAAAAATACACTAAATAAATAATAATATGTGCATCTGTTTGTGTGGATGCATGTAAAAGTCTACATTTACGTTTAATAATCAGCAGTGCCACAGGCAGCGTTAAGTCACAACCTGAGAATCTGAGATAAATCATGGAAACCATCCCCATGATGCCCATGAAACTACATAAACAAATGTCAAAAATAAAAAAATTGGGATTAAATGAGAAGATCAGTGTTTTGCAACCTACAGAAATATGCTCTACAGCTTTGCTACAGTGTTCAGAACAAATAGCTACCCAACAGCTTAACCAACTAAGGTTACTCTCAGGATGGCAAGTCAGCCATGGGATCAATCACTTCACATCTAAAAGCCTAAACTCATTTAATCTGTCATTTAACTTGTCAGGATGGCAAGTGGCACCAAATCTTTGAACCCTTCTGATCATCAATCTGTTGTGCATAGATCGAAACTTCAATAAAATAAGAAACCACATAATAATCCTTTTCAGCAGCTAAAGACAGGAGAGAAGATATTAGGTGATAATGGTTTGTCCCAACAACACTTAAACCATGCCCATGGGTTGACTCCAACCAAGAAACAATAAACCAATATAAACTAAACACAATAATCACATCCTCCAATCAGGAAACTCAAATAAATATGAGCCCAAATATAAGAGTAGAGCAACCCATAAAATCTCATCCAAAGAAACTGTTATACCAGTAGATAAAAGTCCATCACAACCTCAAACACATCACACAGTATAAGGCAGAGAAACCTTGATAGACCAAGACAATTTCTTACCCACAGTGGCAGTTTCTATCACAAACACCGGAAGAACATGGTGATGCAGTGCAAGAGTAGAAAATTCCGTTATCCTCAAGCCGTCTTTTAATCTTCCTTGTGAAATATATGTCTTAAATTTGTTAAAAAAAAGAAAGAAAGAAAAATCAAATACAGAACAAACAATAACTCAAGCATGAGAAAAGTAAGGAAAATGAATTTTAAGTAAATACTTCGCTTAATGAAGATGTAATGTGTAGGCTTTGATTTAATAAACCAATCGGGTAATTCAAACTCAACAGGGTTTCCAACCTGCTTCAGCAACTTGTTAAATGCATGGCCTATGCGACTGGTATCAGAATTCTGACAAAAATAATAAATAGCCAGATGAAAAGTGATAAAAAAAAGGCAAGAAAAACTTCAAAAAAACAATGAGTAGGCATAAAACAATACCACGCAATAAATTTTGTTAGACCTCAGAACAAACCTTCTTCGCACTGGGCATGGCCTCAAAATTCTTTCTGGTGAGGAAGGCTACAATTTCCTACACGAAAAACCATGAAGCATGTACACAAAATGAAAAGAATAGCTTAATATATCAAATAAAAAAGAAACTCCAGTCAGTGACTTGCAATTCACAAATTCGTTTTCACTCAATTCTTTCTCAAATTTAGCAAATTTAGTGCTCATAAATTATGGAAAAAAAGTGCAAGTAACAGAAACATGGTGAATGAAGAGAGGAGGAATTAGAATTACTGAGAGACGAAGACAATTTACCTTGTGCAATTTCACAGATCTCTGAGTTGAGCAATTTGGGTTTAGGAGGGAACATTTTGATTTTTGACACTAGGAAAAAAACGCGGACATCTATTGCACGGTAATAAATCAATGCCCAAACGCGGCCTTTAAAGTTAAGCCATGCCAAGGTGGGTTTTGGACAAATTGGAAATTGGATTATAGCATTTGGGTCCCTAATCTTTAATAAAACTGTAGATAAGGATATAGTTTATAATTATTTCTATTCAAATGCCATTCTCTGTTATAACAACATTTATTGGGACTTTTGGGCCGAAAGTATTCTTTGAATTTATTTATTTATTTTACAGTCTTCAAATCCTAGAAATGAGACTCTATCTCCTTCGGATCTAAATACATTATTTAATTATATTTTTTAAAAAATATAAATAATTAAATATTTATTGGATTAAATTTTTTTATTAGTTAATTTTTTTAACATTCTTATTTTTTAAAATTTTTATTTATTTACAAATATCTTAAATAAAAATTAAATATATATATATATATATTTTTTTTTAATTTTTAGTGTTACTCATATTTTGGACTCTTAAAATGGCATTGTTTGAATTTTTTTTAAAACGTAAAATTATTTAAAAATATTATTGATTTATTTTAACTTTTATTGCTCTGATTTTAAAAATATATTTATTAAAATAGTCATACAAATTCTACTTTTGAAGAAACTCTATTAAAAACAATTTCAATGCATCAGTAATTATATTATATTTATAATAAATTATTCAAAGACTTGCTTGAAAAGCAAGGCATATTCATAAAACTTTTTATTTACAAGGATAAAAGTGAAATTTTATCCTCTAATTTATTGAACAGAACAACAAGATATCGTACAAGAATAATTCTGAGTTGTATTTGTGAAGGAGCCAAATGTTATTTAGTGTTAAAGTCACAACATCGTTAATTTTACTAAACACGTGCAAGTTTTAGATCAGCTCAGAAAAGTCCAACTCAAATAAAACGATAGTTTCCCTTCAATTATTAATATTTACCTGTTTTTGGGTTTCCATTGTTTGCCTTCCAACAGAATAATAATAATAATAATAATACAAAGCATTTCAGTTTTCAATTTCAAGTTCAATTTGAACCTCAAACACCAATCATTCATTCGATTCATTCATTCCGGTAACTTTTGTGATATATATATATATATATATATATGTATTTGCTTTTGCCCGGTGAATTTGTTTAATTTTGTACGAGGTGAATTCTTGATTTGATTGAATCGTGAACCCACGAATATTTTTGCTAATTATTGTCATATTTTCCGATCTTAGCTGATTCGTTGATTTTCCTTTTGTATTTGGAGTTAACTTTTTTTGCTGTGAGTTTATTTTCATCTCATATTGAATATGAACATCGCGGTGAATTGCTGCTTAATTGGAAGACACTATTGAATTTGTTGTTGTTTTTGAAGCTTTATTTTATATTATATGGCTTTTTGGGGTTCTTTTTTTTTATTTTAATTTTCTTCTTTGATATGTATCTTCAAAGGTTTGTGGTTTCTAATGGCTTGCAGATAAATTTGTAAAACTTGGGTTGCTTTTTTGTGAGCCCGATTTAGCGGCCTCATGCCGATGCATAACTAGGTAATGAAGGGATTTCGTGATAAGACTGGTACTTTGAAATGTTCTTCTAAAAGCACAAGTGATAGCCTGCCATCTGTTAGTTCAGAGCCGGGATCTAGTGAGAGTAAGTCATCCAAGGGTTCGTTGATGCCAAGCATCTTAACGTCTGCTTTCTCAGTTTTTGATATATATAATGAGTCGGCTTGTGAAAAGAAGGCAGTTCACAATAAAAGTAACGGGTGGACAGCAGCTTTGAAGAGACTAGTGTCTGCTGGCTCAATGAGGAGAATGCACGAGCATGTACTAGGGCCGTGCAGGACTGGAATTCCTAATTCAAGTACTGACGTATGGCTTCTTGGTGTGTGTTATAAAATTGCAGAAGATGATTCCACGTGTGATGGAACTAGTAACAGTGGATTAGCTGCGTTCAACCAAGATTTTTCATCAAGGATTTTGATGACATATCGTAAAGGTTTGAGTCGTGCAACATTGGCCTTTTTATGGACGCATCTGATTGGAAAACTTTAGTATATTACATCTGGATTTGAGTGTTTCATCTACAGGTTTTGATGCCCTTGGTGATTCAAAGCTTACAAGTGATGTAGGCTGGGGTTGCATGCTTCGAAGCAGTCAGATGCTTGTCGCTCAGGTATAGTGCTGTTTCGTTCTTGCACAAAATATTTTCAGCAGAGCATCGTGATGTTAGGTTAGTTTCCATTAGTTCATTATATTATTTGTCATTGTAATTGTGAATCTACTTATTAGCCAGTGAATACTGATTACTTTTCTCAGGCTTTGCTTTTTCATCAGTTGGGGAGATCTTGGAGAAAGCCTTTGCGTAAGGTAAGAAAATGTTGTTTTATGTGGTACCCTAATGCTTTGCTTTTGATATTAGTTTTGAGTGCCAGATGAACTATTTGAACCAAAATTAGATTATCCCTAGATAGAGTAGTTATGAATCAATTTTAATTGCCTGCTAAGTATGTTCATGTGAGTGGTTTTCTAATAATGCAGCCATTTGATGCTGAATATATTGAGATCTTGCACCTTTTTGGCGATTCTGAGACATCAGCTTTTTCTATTCACAATCTTCTTCAAGCTGGAAAGACTTATGGCCTTGCTGCTGGGTCATGGGTGGGCCCATATGCCATGTGTCGCTCATGGGAATCTCTAGTCTGCTATAAGAGAGAGGAAATTGGCCTTGTATGCCAGTCACTTCCAATGGCTGTTTATGTGGTTTCGGGTGATGAAGATGGGGAACAAGGCGGAGCTCCAGTTGTATGCGTTGAAGATGCTTCTAAACATTGTTATGAGTTTTCAAAAGGTCAAGCTAACTGGACACCTATTCTCATGCTTGTTCCTTTAGTTCTTGGACTTGATAAAGTAAACCCCAGGTTAGTATATTTAATGAAATTTATTGTTTACTTATTCATTGTCCGGTCATCTTTATTGAGAATATTGAAGAATTGGTCAAGATTAACAAATTATATCCTTCACCCATCTTCATAGCTATTATCAAGTTTTGCAGTGGTCTTTCTACCTGTAGGCCTTGGAATCTTGAAGTGTAAGGATTACTTAAAATTTTGTCAAGAGGATAATAGTATGGATGCTATTAATGTTGATTGCAAGTGTGCTATGATTGGTACATTTGTTTCTTTGGTTCAGTCTGTGAGATAGATTTCTTAGGCAATTGGATTATTCACAGCCTCTGGATATTCTCCCCTTTTGGTGGATTTTGAGTGAGGATATGTGATTCAGTTCCTTTTGTTACCATTGCACTTTTAGTTTTTTTCCCCTATGCTTCTCTTTGGAATTGAATTTATTTCTTTTATAGTATTATTTATGTTTTCATTGTAATCAGTTGTTCTTACAGATGATACTTTTTTCCATATCTATTTACTGCATGGTATTTCTTATCAGGTACATCCCATCCTTGCGGCTGGCATTCACCTTCCCCCAGAGCCTTGGTATTTTGGGTGGGAAACCGAGTGCCTCAACTTATATTGTTGGCGTGCAAGAAGAAAATGTTTTCTACCTTGATCCACATGAAGTTCAACCGGTAAAGTTTAAATTTAGTCAATTATTTTACTAGTTGACAGAATATATGTTTTCTATCATCTGCTTAGGTGGCTATAATGTATAACGGATGTAGGGAAAGAGTTTAGGGCAATTAGCTCTCAGACAATTAACCTAGAATGGGGTGATTGTGGTTGGAACAATAGAAAATAATTATGTTTAAAGAAACCTTTGAATTAAAATTCTGAATTGAAAAGAAAGCAATGCATAAGTGGATTATTGTTGTCCTATTTATATTAGTTAGGATAAATCCTAATTCTAGGCTGAAAACTATTAAAATCTTTTGCCAAATAAGAATCCTAAATAAAGTTAAAAAACAGAAAAGCTATTCCTAATTAAGTTAGTAAAATGCTTAACTAAATAAGAATTCTTTTAAAACAAGAATCCTAATTTGAAAAAATAAAAGTTAAAAAATAGGAATCCTAATTTGACTTAAATGCTCTTACATCATTCTCCTCGGGTCAAAAAGAACTCAGTTTCAACTTAGTAAACCCTGACGTACTCATATATGGCTGGATTAACTCGATTCAGCTCTTTTTTCAGAAATTCATGTGCTTTCATTTGCTGGTTTACCAAGCCATTTTATAAAAAACCGTTTATATGGGTTGCCTTGTCTAGATCAAACATCCTTGGCATCTAACACTTCTTCAATAATATCAGTCTTTGCTATTGGTAGCTACTGAATTTCAACTTCGAGTGAAGACAGAACACCATCAAATCCATAAAAAGGATACAAGTCTGGAACATTAAAGACCAGACTGATTTGCAACTCAGGTGGTAGCTTAATTAAATAGGCATTTGAACTGATTTTTCTTAACACCTTACAAGTTCCAAACTTCCTAGATTTTAGTTTGTGGTAAGTTCCTTTAGGAAAATGCTCGTCTCAATTGTGCAAGGACCTTATCACTTTCTTCAAAATCCTGTGTATGACGATGCTGATTGACAGCAACAGAGTATGTTGCATTGTTGGCTTTTAGGGTAGCTTTTACCTCTTCATGAATCTTCTGAATATGATTGGCAAATGCTTCTCCTTCATCACTTACTCTAGCTTCTTGTGACAAAGGCACCAAGTCAAGCACATGTTGAGGTTTCAACCCATAAGCAGCCTCAAAAGCTGTCTTCTTTGTGCTTCGGAATTATAGGCAAATTCAGCTTGAGATACAACTAAATCCCAAGTCTTTGTGTTGTTCGCAACGAGACACTTTAAAGGATTTCCCAAACTATGATTCACAACTTTCATTTGACCACTGTTTATGGATGGCAGGTATTAGAATACTTCAATTCTGTTGCAAATTTCTTTCATAAAGTCCCCCAAAAGTGCCCCATGAACTTTACATCTCTATCAGAAACAATAGAAGTTGGAACACCGTACAGTCTTACAATCTCTCAAAAGAATAATTCAACAATATGAGTTGCATTTGAGGTTTTATGACAGGGAATTAAGTGTGTCATTTTTGAGAAACAATCTATGACAACAAAGATAGAATCATATCCTTTTGTTGTTTGTAGAAGTCCCAAAATAAAATCCATTCTCAAATGAATCCACGGTGCATTTGGTTTAGGTAAAATAAACATACAAACCTGTGTTTTAAGCACTTCCTTTGCCAAATAAACAAGTTGGGAATCATTTCACCAAAATTTCCACATTTTGTTGCATTTTTGGCCAATGCGACTATTGCAAAAGTTTTGTCCCTGTCAAAATGTCTTTCTAAACCATTCCCATGAAGTTCTCTAATAATTCGCTGCCTTAAAGCCCTTTTGCCCTTCTGGAATGCATAATTGGTTACCTTTAACCAAATAACCTTCATGCAACCTATACAACAATTTGTCAGCTTGTGAGGAATGCTGCAAATCAGCTATTATCTTGCTAAAATAAGGATCAGAACCATACTGATTTTTTAGTTCCTACAAAACTTGTGACTTGAGTGCTCTTAACTGACAAAAGTAAAGATTGCCCACTTAAAGCATCGGCCACAGTATTGGGCTTTTCGGATTTAAATTTCAGCAAGAAAATAAATTTATTGAGGAAAGAACCCCACTTAGCATGTCAATTATTAAACTTTTTCTAAGACTGTAAATACCTCAAGGCTTGATGGTCAGAATAAACCACAAAGTCATGGTAATCTAAATAGTGCTGCCAATGACGAATAGCTCTTACCAAAGCATACAACTGTAGGTCATAAGAACATAAAAATGTCTCCTACAATCATACAATTGCTCACTGAAAAACTCCAGATGCTTTCCATCTTGGCTAAGGACAGCTCCAATTCCTCTATGTGAAGCAACAAATAACTTCTCAAAATCTATTAGTGCAAGAATTGGTGCTTTAGTAATCATAACTTGGACTTGTTCAAAGGCTTTTTGTGCAGAATTTGACCACTCAAGTTCACCTTTTTTTCATAGATTCAGTTACAGATTCGTAACAGAACTAAAATTTTGAATGAAGGCCCTATAAAAAGTTGCCAAACCATGAAAACTTCAAACTTCTTTGATGGATTGAGGTGCTGGCCACTTAGTAATTATACAAACCTTTTCCAGATCTGGTTTTAAACATAGCCTAGAAGCCAGAAAAAAAAATCCTAGAGTTGTTTAGGATCTTTTATGCTCTGATACCATTTGACGTAGCAGAAGAGTTTAGGTGCAATTAGATCTCAAACATTTAGCCTAGAATAGGGTGATTGTGGTTGGAACAATAGAAAACAATTAGGTTTTAAGAAACCTTAGAACTAAAATTCTAAATTGAAACCAAAAAAAAAGGCCATCCCTAATGAATTAAGTAAACTATTAAAATCCTAATTCTAGGCTGAAAACTATTAAAACGAAATTAATTAAGTAAAATATCTTACTAAATAGGAATCTTATTAAAATAAAAATCCTAATTTAAAAAAATAAAGTTAAAAATGGGAATCCTAGTTTGACTTGGATGCTCCTGCATCAATAAGCTTGTAGAAGATTGGTATGATCCGAGTTATAATGTTTTCCTCCGGTTCTGATGAACATATGGAAGTTAATACTATCTTCCTCATATCTTGTCAGACAATCAAGTGGTTTCCATTTCAGAACATTTAAATGACTGGATGGCATTGACATGACTATCAATTAGCTTTATTGTTCAATTTTCTTGAGGGTATCTTAAGGAAAATTTATCTAGTAACTTCTCAAAATCAATTCAGTAATATGGAGAGGGTGAAGTGTTGACATTGGCAGATGTATGGAAATGTTAATGGTGATGTTGGAGAAAATTTTATGAAGTGAGAAAGTTATTGTGAAATGCCATGTTTTCAGTGGTTTTGCAAAATGTTGGATAGGCCTAATACATTCATTAGCCTAATGTTGCAAAAGAAAATGAATTCATGAATAACATGTCATTTTTAGATGGCTAAATTATTCATTTTTTATGTTAAAATTTTTTATTACCTTCTCTCATGCTGTACACTATATTTTTGATATTTTTTAGGTCCAAAGAACATGTGCTACTATCATATGCATGGATGTTTATCATTATGGAAGTGTCTTGGAAATCAAAACTTTAATTAACACCCAAACTTATATTTTGAAAAACAATGACTAATTACCAAAACAAGAGAAACACAAGCAGAAATATTTAAAGGAAGGTTCTTTTATTCTCATGAGTGATGGTTCAGTAAGATCTTAACTTGTTTTGATTCCCCATTTTCACTCTTGGATGCTCTTGTGGGCATCAATACAGAAGGATATATATATCCTTAGTGCTTGTTTTTATGCTATTCTGCTCAGTAAATCTTAATCGAACTGCATGACTTAAGTTCATTAAAATTTGGCATTAACTGTATCTACATTAATACAATAAAGTGATTGGGAGCATTAAATAGTTACTTGCATGTTATGATTTTAGGACTTGGGTAGTATACATAGACCAATCATGGTGTATTCAGTAGTGAGTCTTTTTAGTTGATTTTTGGTGGAATTTTTGGATATCATTTATGTTTTTTAGTTGATTTTGTATGGTGTGTGCAAAGATTTCCAATGAACTTCCACAAAGTTTAACACTGTGATACAAAGCGATTTGCTAGAAAATACTCAATTAATATGTCATCTGTGGTAAAAGAAATTGATATTTTCCAGCAATTTTAGCTCTTTAAATACCATTTTGAGATGAAAGTGACTCCTCTACTTTTGCTCTTTTCTATATTTGCTTCATGCTGTGTGATCTTGGTTCACAAAGTTATACTTTAAGTCTACTATTAGCATATGAGGCACATTATGATGAGTGTAGATAGTAATTTTATTCATAATTTTGATATATTGTTATATGCATGGATTAATGCCAAAAGATCAATTGCATTGACAGGTAGAAAACCCATTGGAATGTACTCCACTTCTATCTTTCTGAGTTCTTTCATCACATGCCGCATGGTCAATCCTAGTTTTCCATTGTTCTAGTTTTGAAAGTTGTTGGTACTTGTGATATACATGGTTTCTATCATGCGAAGAAGAGTATATGTATTCTATTCAACACATGGTCTGTTAAACAGATCTTGAAGTCTAGTTGAGTTCAGATTTGTTGTCTACCTGCCACTGTTTTCAGTTCCACTTTTAATATTTTCAGATCAAACCTGGTTACTATTTTGAACAATTTTCAATGAGGATTTGTGAGTTGTGAGTTGGATGGTTGAACAGTCTCAACTTCTCTCTTCCCCTCTCTGTTTCGTGGTTATGTAGAAACGTCCTTTTGATATTTTTCTTTTATTTTTTATTTTCTTTTTGTTTCTGGCTGTTTATGATTGTCATGTTTTTGGATTTTTGAGTGATTGTGGTATTATCAGCCCTGATTACAGTTTTGGATAATGATTGGTTATCAGGTAGTTAATATTGGAAAGGACAATCTAGAGGCTGAAACTTCATCTTACCATTGCAAGTGAGTGGTTTTTCTTCATTTTCTAGCCCGTCCCAAGTATATTTTTTAATTTAGCTTTTTTTTTATTATAATATTTTAATGTTTGCTGCAGTGTCATAAGGCATATTCATCTGGACACGATGGATCCATCTTTGGCATTAGGATTCTATTGTCGGGACAAAGGTTTGCTCTTGACTGAGTTTTGTCTCATGCTTGTTGCAGCTAATAATGAGAAGAAAAGCTCTTGTTGACAGCGATTGATTTCTTTTCTTCCCCACTTCGGTTGGCAGATGATTTTGATGATTTTTGTTTCCGGGCATCCAAGCTAGCAGATGAGGCGAATGGTGCGCCATTATTCACAGTGACTCAAACCCATAAAAAGGCAGCCAGTCACAGCAATGTGTTGGTTGAAACCGGCAGAGTTCGAGCGGATGAGTCCTTGGGTGCGAAGTCCATGGAAGATGAAGAAGGCAATGCACACGAGGATGACTGGCAACTCCTTTGAGTGGGAAATTGTTTTCTGGAGCATCAGTTGGAAAACTGTTCATGGTTCTTACTAGTATTGTAGGCATTCCTATTCCCGATTCGACAATGCCTCTCATCTGTATAACCACAACTACAGATTTAGTCGGCTCATGATATCCTGTTCATTTATTCTGGGATTCGTTGAATTCAACAGGTGTAGAAAAATCACTTTAGTTAGGATTCTTTCTGTTAATTGTTTTCAAGTTGTTCATACTACTGAGAAATATGTATGTTGTAAGATGAATGTAGTATTATCCCATTTGGGTCTGCTATTTTACACTTGAGAATTGAGATGCTGCTGGTCTTTTCATTTTTATTATACCGTCAACGGAATTGTGGTAGAGTTGAGGGATAAGGGTGTTCTTCTTGAAGTAATCAACAACTCATCACTTGTTCATTAATGAAAATTGAAGGGTTTGAATTTTTAGCTTGTTTGGACGCTTTTTTCTTACCCAAATATCTCTTAAAGACTTCTTCACGTGGACGACTTGATTTGCCGTCAATAGCACACTAAAAACTTTTACTGACATCAGTGAGTGGAATCTGCCTTCCATGTGCTTTTTCAACACTCATCATCTCACACTTTTTAACAAGCAATGACTTGGCGTTATTTATTGTACTTTGGCACTTCTTGCATCTAATTGATTGGCACAAGAATTCGAAGCCGACGGACTTAGCATTCATTCAATTTCAAAAAAATTCGAGCAATCTTGCATCAAATCTTCTGCACAATTTTAACTCAATAGTGCCAAGAATTGTTCAGGGAATTTTCTATTCACTTAATTCAATATTTTCAATTGAAATCAATCCATATTACCCACATGCATACATTCGAGCATTTACATTATTTTTATTTTATTATATTTTGTTATTTTCTTCAAAGATACCAAGAACATAAAAAGTTGGATAAACTTGCATGTTAGGCATTTCTAATCTCATCCTTACAATTTGACAAAGCAAACGAATGAGAAACAAGTCATACCATTTCCTGAAAGTATAAATTATGCCAAACAAAAACAACAAGTCAATAATGCTTTATCAGTAAATATAACAAAATCTACGATTACATTCCATCTAATACCTATTTATAAAGAACATGATTGATTCGCATACCATGTATAGTCACTAATTACTGTGACTTCTTAACTCTAGCTTTAGAACACAATTCTCTTTCATAAGAAACAAAATTGGAAAAATAAAAAAGAAAATATATATATATATATGTATTATGTATGTATGTATGTATGTATGTATGTATGTATGTATGTTTTCTCAGATAAGGAGGTAAGAAGAAGAGTATGGAAATCCCGAAAATCCAATTGGTATTTGAACATGATTCCATTGCATGCTTCCATTACTATCTTTCTCTAATATGAATCCACCTTCCCCTGCCAAATCACCTGTCATCACAAAAACCTTCTGCTGCTGCTGAGAATTATACTGATTATGTTTTCTGTAATTTTGGCCACAAATTCCTAGTGTTGTCACACTAACACAAGAAGATGTTTCAGTAATACTACTTGGAAGTTGAACAATTGAGCTCAGAATTTTTCCATTTTTCCCCTCACTTTCTCGCTGCCGGGATTGTAATAATTGTTGCTGTTCTTTTGCCAAGAACCACAGCCATTGATTTTGCCGGTCCTTGCTGATTGCGGCTGTGTTGCCTCTGGGACCAATGCTTGGAAATGGCCAAAGATTATCAAATTTTGTCCAATTCCCAGTTTCAGGATCATAACATTCAGCATCGGATTTGAATCGTCCTTGACTTTCAGTTCCATACCCACTCCCCACCCAGAATTTATCATCTCCTTCCCAACTCATTCCCAAACATTCATCTCTTTCATCTTTCATTTCTGGCAGCGTTTTCCACTCGTCTGCTTCAACATCATATACTTCTGCTGATTTCAGCGCATTCTTTTGATTATCATGCCCGCCAGCAACATAAACTCTCGTACTTCCCACCACTGCGCACGCAAAGAAAGATCGAGCTACTGACATGGGCGCCGCACGTCTCCATCGGGACCCTTTGATCATGTCGTGAACGTAGACGTTGGCAACGGGTTCTAGCGTTTCGGGATCCCAACCACCTAATAGCAACAATTTTCTTGAAGCTGGAATTGCCACGCATTGACAGAACATTGGAATTTTCCCCAAGTTATTTGGCTTTATCCTCTGCCAGGTTTGATTGCTTGCGTTGAAGGTTGTCAGACCATATTGGATCTGCTGGTTTTGTTGCTGCTGGTGGTTTTGATCATCCTGGAATTGTTCACCTTCTTCTTTTTGGGAGCTGGTGATTTTTCCACAGTCGTAAATAAAATGAGATGAAGAATCTTTTGGTGGTGGAAGAGGTTGGACTAGGCAGACAAGATGTTCAGCTTTTCCTGATTTGATTCTTTCTTGATAGAAAGAAAAGCTGGAAATCAAGTTTTGCCAACCATGGCAGACTGATTTCATATCAGAATGGAATTTGTAAGGAACCCTTATTAAACAGTCAATGGCAATCTCATCAGGTAGGCCTGGAATCAAATTCTGCACTTCCTGCATGATTTCTGGTTGTACCAAATGGAGTAGAAATAGGAGAAACGAAAGGACAAAGATGGGATTGAAAAGGAAAATGATCTGTTAAGATTTGAGGGAGATTATAGTAATGGTATAGACTGGGGGCTTTGTGATTGAAACGAGAGAAGAAGATAGAAATTTATAAGTAGAAGTTGACTGCAAAAAGACATAAATCCAAGGGAAATTAAATTTGGATGAGCTGTGTTGTGTATTGCGTACAGTAAGTCAGGATTAATTCTGCCTTGTTGGGTTCTTCGTATTGTAAAAATGAGTTGGATCTCTTGTTTGTACCTTCTTGCTTTTGCTACGGGAATATTACATAAAGCGGTAACATTATGAAAATGACTATTATTAAGCTATTGTTGGGATGGGATATTCTTTTATTTTTCATTTTTAAAGAGTATAAATTACAAAAATAAATATTTAGGTAACAATGAAGATTTTGTTTTCCAAACCATGACATAATCCCTGAAACCCCCTCTTGTCATTATACCTATATTGCCAAAATTTGATTTGTCAAGAAGCAAAAGTAGGAACTAACAAATCCCTTTTGTTTATTGATAATAAGTATTAACAAGGGGCAGGCCCAAAAAGCAAAAACTAAATCAACCCCAAACAAAATTGTATTAAAAGGAAAAAAAAACCAAAGTGCATGTGATGATAGAAAGCTTTTCTACTAATAGTTTAATTATTATATATTTAAATCCACGGGCAAAGTGATTGGCAAGAGGAGAAGACAACCTTTGCTTTATTTAGCACATAAAATCTGCCTAAAATGATAGCTGATCTGTCCACTATTACACAAGTGTAGGAATAGGACCATCGCTTCTTCTTTTTCATTAATTTGGAAATTAAAATATTTAACTATATTTATTTTAAATCTACTACTTCTTCTAGAAAACATGCATGCATGTGGAGGGTTGGGGGCGGCCGGAAAGTGTTATGAGGATAGGCAAGGCAAGGCAAGGCAAGAGAAGCTACCCATCCCAACATTTATACAACATTGCTTGTTGTATAAAAAAGTGAAAACATATTGATGCAAATGCAAATGCTAATCAAAAAATCTCTCTATGGGGATAACCTTTTATCACTTTTGAAGTTATTGTTATTATGACACAAACCCAACAACAGGATAAGTTTGTCTTTGATGACCATGTAATATGTAATATGACAAAATAGATATGCCAAGGTTTATCCTATCTGCTTTTGCATAAAGTAATTTTTGTGGTGGTCACTTTTATTCTTAATTTTCATTTTTATTTTTGTTCCTTTTGCAGCTTCAAAAATATTATTGGTTCAGCTATTATTTGTCACGAGAATCTGCTCTCATTAATTCTGAAGTAGAGGTCAAAGGTCTGCTTGTCTGGTGGTTTATGGTATCCCAATTAAGGACCAATGTCTGAGATTACATTCTAAATTCAGAGATTTTTAAAAAATCCCAAAAATTTATTATTAACTAATGTTACCTTTTATTTAATAACTAATATTTATTGATCACTCATATTTATCAAATAATAAATAAATTTATCGTAGAAGAGTGATGAATAGGGTGGGTATGGAGCCGAGTAATATAGGTGTTCGATTAAAATTCTAAATTTTGTTCCAAAATTCGGGGCCCTAAATCGAATATCAATTTTGTATTATTGTTTTTTTTATTTGCTCAACATTAAGCATTAAATCTGATCCAATTTATAATAGTTAATTAAAAAAAATTAGTTAAACATTTTTTAAGCCTAAGCCGAGCTAGTCCATTTGATGACACAAGTAAATTTATATATGTTGGGTTGGTTTCCAACTCATGTGACAGTTACCTAATCCAGCAAGAATTTATACATAGAAAAGTAACACATGTATGACTAAAAGAAGGAAAGAAAAATAAAAATTTATATAAGCGTGATTTGTTTTAATTTTTAGAGTATACAATGCATAAAAAAAGTGAATAAAGAGAAAAGAAAGAGGCTAGAAGAGTGGAAAAATTTGTAATAGCAATAAAAAAGTGGTTAAACCTTATAAATGTTACACATGTTTTAATTTAGTTATTATTAATTTATAAATATTGTGTAATTATTATTTTATTTTGAGAAAGAAATTTTATCTTTATTTTATTAATTAAATCATTTAACACGTATGTTATAAATTCAATCTTTTAGTAATTTTATTGCTAAATTTTATATTTTAATTTTAAGTTTGAATACTATTGAAATTTATAGATAATTTACTTTATAATAGGTAAAGTTATACTTTATATTTTTCGTATTATGTCATAATTATATCATTATTATTTAATTTTCATTGTCATAATGCCTTTAATTAAAAAGTATCATTCTAGCTCTCAAAAGAAATAAAATTAATGATTAAATAATGTTGCCCAATTTTAAAGGAGAGATATACTAAAGGCATATGTGTGTGTGTATGAAAAAAGAACGAGAATCACTTAATTTTACATAATTTTTTAATTTTTAAATTAATATACTTTTAATAATTAAGAATAAATTTAACAAATGTATTGATTATAATATATTAATTATATAAATTAAATTTAATATAATCATTAAAATTATATTAATTTAACGATTGAGAAATAGTAAAAAAAAACTATATAAAATTAAAGAGCTCTTATCCTTTCCCTAATACACAACAAAGAACAGCTAAAAAATTCAAATGAAGTTTTTGTTAATGTTGAATAAGGAAATAACTATCACAATAAAGAATATAAATTGAATGAAGATGTAGAAGATTTGTTGAATGAAGATTTTGAAGATTTTATAAATGAAGATATCATCGTAATTGTTTTTCAAATACTTGAGTTGAATATAAAATTTTATTAACTGTAAAAATTGTTGTTACATCTATAGATGGAACCTTTTCAAAATTGAAGTTAATCATCAAATCTTAATTTTGATTGAACATGTCTTAAGAAAAATTAAATAAATTAACTGTATTGTCTACTAAAAATTATTTGGTAGAAAAGTTTAATTATGAAAATTTAATTTCGTAACTAGAAATTTAAGAAAATTAGTTTTTATATATGTTTAATTTTTGTAATTAAATTTTGATAAATTAATTATCTATATATATATATAAATCACATATTTAATTACGTAAAATGAAAGAGTTTGGATTTAATTTTTATTCAAATAATCTGATAATTTTCTTATCTTTTATTGATAAGAACCATATACTTTAAAATCTTATTTAAAATTCTCTAAAAGCCAATGCAATCCTAGTTATAGATTAAAAGAAAGTGAAAACCAACTTAAATTATTGTGATATATGCACAGTACCTAAATATTGAATAATTTATTTAAAAGGAAAAATATCATAAATTAGTTGAGAATGAGTTGGCCTTTGGGGCCAACAATCTAAATACCGAAAAGTAAAAGGTTCTACAAGCCAATATCAAATATTTGGAGCCCTAGAAAATGACAAATGCATCCAATTTTCTTTTATTTACTCACAAACCACGGAGTTGATTTCTAATTTGATTTGTTTATTTTTTTTTATGCATATTAATAATTAACAGAGTGATAATAATCTCCTGAGTCCCTAACCTTATAGATATTTATAAATAAAGATATAATTGTTTTTTATTTTAATAAATAAGTTTATGATTCCTGATGATGTAACAAAGTTGCAATTTTGACCATCAAAATACTTCTCCAAGGGTGCCTTTGATAATACGCACTGCACTGTATTATTTTAAATAATTTCAATTGGATTAGTTTATGATAAATTAAAAAAAATATGTGTACTACATTTAGTGAGATACATATTGAACTTATTATTATCATTATACACACGTACAAAATATATTAAATATTTATATTATTTTATTATAAATTATTATTAATGATAATAATAATAATGAAAGAGGTAACCTTGCATTGCTAATTTTTCTTTTGTTTGTTTTAAATGCAAGACCATGTGAGCTCCAAACAATGCATAAATTAATTTTAGGTGATTGTGTAGTCTAACATGCCCTGAAGGGAATTTAAGCTAATAATTTAGTGAAAATTGAGGGCCTAGTTGTTATGAATTAAAATATTATATCAATTTTGTAAGAACTAAAAAAGGTATGGATCTGAATGTTATAACTCCATAAAAGATTATGTTAGCAACAATAAAATATTTGATTGCAATGACTAAGAAATTGAGATTTTCATTTTCGAAAAACTAACGTCAATGAACAATGGATGTTAGGTGCTAAAAATATTATATACACATGAATAATATTAAATATACAAAATTTTTAGATTAAGTGAATACATTTTTTATTATTTTAAACATAAACTAATTACTTTATTAATTGACAACACATCTCTCTCTCTCTCTGTCTCTTGTGTTTTCTTGTCACGATTCTTCTTGAATAATTCATGTGCCATTCATTGATGAATAATAAGGACACCCAATAAAATAATTCCTTGAAAAGTAAATTGAGAGTGGAATTTAGCTTAGGTTTCTCTAACGGATTTTACTCTAATTTGATGCGGGAATCGCATTACGTAGCAACGCCGTTCCCTCCAAGCAGCAATGACCCAATCCCCCAATATAGAAACTTTTTTCTGCAAGCCGTCAAATCAGTTGTCATGAACATGAGAGTGTTTTTCTTCTTTCTTCTTCTTCTTCTAATGGGCCCAAACACATGCAATGCTATTACTTTCAGAGAGATGAAGAGTTTGACAGCTTGCCTAATCGGGTGGAAAATCTATCTTTTTATTTGGCCAAATTATTTGGTAATGGAAAAAAAATTTTAATTTCAGGTAGTTTGACATCATATTACATTTATTTCAAACTTTTTTTTTCACTTTAGTTCATTAATTAGTTATTTGTCTTTGGCCAAAATTTAGTTACTCTTTTTTCATTGAATCAAATCTACCAGAGGTGGACAAATGACCAAATAATATTTTAAAACCCATTACCTCTCCCCAGGTTCCACGCAAATAGATTTGTTTTTCAATCAATTTGCCAATGTTTCAACACTTTTTTTTTAACAAAAAAAAATCTGTTACTCTTTTTAATGAATAATATGATTGACCCAAAATTTTTCATCCAATCTAATCTCTTAAGGGTGCAAAACAAAATCATTGTAAAATTTAGGTAAAAAAAACAAAATTATTGTTTATTAGAGTTTTACCGTCTTTCTCCCAAATTAACATAATTTAATTTTAGGAATTGAAATGAAAAGTTACGAATGTTTCTGATATAATATTAAACTACTTGGATAAGTGAATTTCATAAAAGATTAGGGACTAAAGTAGAATTCCTCAGTTGAAACTTCAAAAATTTTGATTAATTTATATTTGTTTTGACTGGCAATTGCCCCAGTTCATCTTCTTCTACATCGTGGTGTTCCCTTTGCTTATTTCTCGGAATTTTATTGAGAAAACAACTAGATTGCAACCACGTTTCAATCAAGCCAATGTCATGCTCTTCTTTTTTTAGGCTTTTTGAAGATAAGATGGAACTTATAATATAGTTTTTAACAATGTTCTTGCTGTGTATGTATACAAAATTGCAATTTCCTTTTTTTGTCGTCTATTATAGAGTAGTATTAGATCAGTCATCAACTATTGCCTATGATTTATCTTTGTTGTTGTTGGTCATATTAAATTTTAATAATATGTCAAAAATTAATTAAAAAAACAATCAATAACATCGTATGATCTTAGCCATCAACTATTGATTATGATTTATCTTGGTCATTGTTGGTCATATTAAATTTAATGATATGTTAAAATTAATTAAGAAATGATTAATAATATCGTATGATGTTAATTAATTTTATATATATATATATTTTTTAAATAATTATATCAATTATAGTTTTAGAAAAAGAGTGAACGTCTTCTCGTCCAAACAAATTAAAGAGGAGTTTGCTCTTTGGACTAAGAAAAATGTTCACTGCATCTTCTTAATAATTAGTCAACCTCAAGATATTTATCTGAGGTGTGTACAGAATTTCTTTACCATCAAAATGACTAGCAACACCTACTTCTAATACAATTTCCTCGATGCTTTTCAGCAGACAAGTTGTTCTTTTTTTTTGATAAGGCATCTCATTTTCTTTTTAAATTTCAAATATTACATATAAATTACCTAAAATTTGAGATATGGAAAGATAATTTTGGGATGATTATAGCATAAAACGGACTTATGATTGTATTGCCCCCCAGTAGGACTCTGTGATTGATGCAAGACCAATTTGGTTATGTTACTGCTTCTCAATTTCTAGCCCATTTGGCACAAGTAACTGAATTATGGACCAAACCCATTAACCAAAACACAAGAAGCCCAGATGCAATATTTCCCAGAAACAAACTCTTTCGACTAAATGATTTTGTTCGTCTTTTAATTCATCTTATGGTACAACTAGTTATAAAATACTGAAATGCGATAATATTGCCAAATTCATAACTTATCAGCTTTTGCTTCGTAAAAGTTATAGAAAGTTCGAGGATAGATGTGTTGTTTTGGGCTAAAAAATTGTCTTTAATAACTTAAAATTTAGTCCGATTTATGTTTTTAATTTAAATTTATATTTCAATTATAGGATAGATAATGTGATTTTAGAAAAAAGAATTATTACATATTATAAATTATAAAATAAATAATTATTTAATGTATAAAATTTTATGATAACATTTTATTATTTAGCACATTCATTGCTATAATGTAATTTTGCAGTTTTTCGAACATTCTCTTTAAATTGTCTCACCTAAGATTTGGCAATTATGTCATCCACTTCAATTAATATTGAAAGATCTATATTATGACAAATCTAATTCAAATTGCTTGACTGGTTCTTTTTGTTTTATTTTTCTCAGCTGATAATATTACTCAAATTGCCATGGTAAGTACATGTATGAGGAAAGATGAACGAGTCTGATAAATTCTACGGATGTATTTAATTAATTAATTCCAATATGTCTTTTTTTTACAAAATCATTAGTAATTTATTAATCAAATGACCATAAGACTAATTGAACATAATCAAAATGATAAATTTACTTGGCTTGCGCACCTCGTCAGGATTATTTAAGTAAGTTGTACAAAATGTTTCGAGGGAGGTAAGTGCTGCAAGTCTAAAACAAGAGTAGTAGATATCAAAAAATAAACTACCAATCACCCAAATCAATTAAGCAACCTTAAAAGAATTAATTGGATGAGATTAAATTATGGAATAGTAGATTTGAATGCTTCAATGAAAGCCTTTGTTGGTTAGTGTTCATTTCATTATTGTAGAGTGGAAGCTTCTTGTTAATTTTTTTTCTTTTTATTCCATAATATTGTAATTTTTAAAATATTAAACTAATTTATTTTTAATATGCATTTGTCATGTAATTTTAGCTTAAATGTGTTAATTTAGTGACTAAAAAATAAATAGAATACAAAATAAAAGCCATCGAAATTAAGTAAAGTCAAACAAATTTAAATAAAATTAATTACTTAACACAAAATTTATTGCCTTACGTGAATGCTTTATTTATTACTTTTGTTCTCAGGAAAGCATTAGCTACGAATTATTCTCAGCATACCTAATAAATAATACACAGTACATAGTTATTGTTCTTAATTAATTAACACATAAACACAATTAATCACTCAAATAAGCAAAATTATCATGAGTATTTGATCTTTTCCATTTTTTTTATTAGAACCTAAAACATCAATAGTCACTTTTTATTACTTTCAGTGGTTAATTATTAGCATTGCATTATTAGATCTCTTGATGAACTTTGTCGTTAATTAATAAAGAATTAAAGTGAATAAATTAATATGACATCAAAGAGTAGAGAAGAGCAAACAATGAGAGGATGATGGACAATTAATCAGATACACCAACGATTTAATCTGTACATCGTTATTTTAATTAAAGTCGGTTAGGTTCAATCATTTTTGTCATGTGGTAATTAAACTATTTGAGACATCCCATCAACATATGTTTTAATTTTTTTCATTGATTTTTTTTGTTAATATTAATCCTAGGTCAGCTAAGATGCCTAATTCTACTTCTTCCTTGCATGGATTTTAAGTGGGAACTACATCTTCACACATGGCTAGTGCATCTATACAAACAATTAACTAATTTTCAGTGCTATGAACCAGATATGTGTGTGTGTGTGTATAAGATTCATAATTTATATTTTAAAATTAATTTTATTATATAAAAATTTAAACAATATTAATCAACAATAATATTAAAATATTATATATTTATTACTTAGAGTATTTTTATTTCTACTATAATCATATTATAAAATTTTAAAATATTTTTTAAATAATATAATAAAATATTATTAATACTTATTCTAAATTAATTAAAATTTGATATTATTAAAAAATTAAAACATAAATTAATATTTAATATAAATCATTATGAATGAAAAATATTATGATTATACTCATAAAGAATAAATATATTAAAGTATATTTAACTTAAACTAAAAAGGAGTTGAGCATGTATTTTTACAAAATTTGTTATAAAATCAAATAGTCACAAATCTCGACTTAATTTTTATTAATCAATTATTAGCTCATCTACTCAAATCACTTAAATGATTTTCTCAACGGTAAACAAAGTTTTTGTTGTTTGTTTTACTTTAAAATACAATTATAAATATCTTGATTTTTGAAGTCTTAACTTTCGGTAGGCATTATGTATTCCACTACTTGCAATATAATTAAAGCGCACACAAATTAGTTTCTTTATATAAATTTTTATGTTATTTCTTAAGATAAATAAATTGCAGCATTATCTAAAATAAAAATACAAAATTTATTATGTGACTTGTACACGAGAAAAAAAAATAACACTATAAAGAAATATTTTATATTAAATTTAAATAATTATTTATTAATATATATATATATATATGTTTAATGTATGATGATGTGTTGTAATTGTGATCCATTATGTATCACATTAATTAAAACGCAATTATAGAAATATATTTTCTTGAAGAATTTTAGGGCATCTCAACTGGTATAAATTTAAAAAAGAAAAAAAAATGGAAGATTTGCTTTCCAACATTATAAGAATATGTTCTCGTAGAACTTTTTAGGATAATGACTATAAAAATGTATCCAGACTTGGTAAAACTATATTCTCATAGAATTGTTAAGAATCAAAACGTAGGAATAAGTTAAAAATGGAGGCTTTGCTCATGCTTTCTAAATATAAAATAAGTAAACCAAGGCCTTTCCTTCGCGATTCCATAGCATTTTATCAGAAAAAAAAATAAAAATAAAAAATGACGCGTTTAGAAAGATAGATGTATGAAACCGCGTGTGCAAAAGGAATGTAAGCCGGTAGAGGGGAAGGTTCCAAATCGTGGAACACGGTTCCAATTCATTATCAGTGAAATACTTTGAATTTTGTATCCTCTTTTGTTTTTTCAGTCATAACGCCATTTGACGTCAAAGATACCCAAGTGTTTCAATAAATAAGGTAAATTCGCATTTTATGTTGGAACCTTGAACTAATCTTATCAACTTGGTATATTTTAATTGATATTTGGTAATTGGTATATTGAAATGCCAATTTTCTGAAGAGTGCCTTGCCGAAATTCCATTAGTCATTTTCTGTTCCTTTTTGACAATTTCCTTTAGTTGAATCGAGATATATAAAAAGCTAAAGAATCATTCCATGCTATGTTAGCTCCGTTATTTATTTAACATAAAACATCGGGTAAAACTTGCTGGAAATCTTGTATTTTATTCTTTTCTTCAACACCGTACTCCCCGCCTCGTTAACTTCACCAGTTATTTTCTTCCTTTCGCATCTCTCTCTCTCTCTCTATATATATATATTCATATATGGTCTTGCTTTATTACTTGAAACAAGACTCCTCCTTCTTTTCTGGACATAAAACAAAAAATCGATCATCGGATAAATGGCAGAAGGAGAAGGAGGAACAACGTTAGAGTACACGCCGACGTGGGTAGTGGCCGTAGTTTGCAGCGTCATAGTTGTTATATCGCTCGCCGTTGAGCGGCTCCTCCACTATCTTGGCAAGGTATGCATGCATATCAACGTTTTTATATTAATTACCTCTCTCTTTTTTTGTTTTTTATTTTTTCTAATTAATTCATTCTACGAATATTTGTCAGTATATTCTCTTATCTTTTCTCTTTTGATTGTCAGTTGTTGAAGAAAAAGAATCAGAAACCTCTTTATGAAGCCTTGCTGAAGATCAAAGAAGGTATGCAATCTCCATTTGCTACCCATTTTATTTACGGTCAGATAGTTCTCCTCTTCTTTAAAATGCCAAGTTAAACTAAAACAACAGTATTTTGTACTCTATTGTTTAGCAATCAAATAATTTTACAACACCAAATCACACCTGAGAATTTTCATCAGTAAATTTATCAGGTCCTGCTATTAGAGTTCTGTTAAAATCTGAATCAGAAAATTCACAAATAAAGAGTTTCCTAAATTTTTAGTCTTTGCAACAACTAGTTTTTATCATTTTAAATAAAATCTGGATCATGAAAATTACTCGTGATATAATTTTTGCTGTTATAGTTATGTTGATAAGAATGGCTTGACGTTTTTGCGGCTTTGGTTGATGCAGAGTTAATGCTGTTGGGGTTTATATCACTATTACTCACGGTGTTTCAAGGAGTGATAGGAAAAATATGCATACCTGAGCACTTGGCAGAAATATGGTTGCCTTGTAAGAAAGAGGACGAGGCCAAAACTGCTGCCCATGTCCAGTCATTCTTCTTCGCCGGTCGTCATCTTCTTGCTGTTGAGTCTAAAACTTGTGCGAAGGTAAAACTAATGTTCACTTGTACTTTCTATATAAATACATGGACCCTATTCGATTGACTTAAATATGCTTAAGTGTTAAGTTATACGGTTTGGTATTATGACGGTCAACTTTCAATATTTTAGGAATAACAAGATCATTTTAAAAGAGGTTAGAGACATATTTAGTACAAATGAAAATATCATGCCCTTGTTCGTGAAACTGTAAAAACATAGGGACCCAAATATTATTACGATATAATGATATTTTACTGATGTTTGGTATGGTATTGGAAGGAATTTAGTTTTCGTTCTGTAGAGTGGTTGATCCGTCGATGTATTTGTGTTATACTTTCCTTTGTATTTTCAAATGTATAATTCGCAATATGGGATGTTACAAGATTCTAGACAAGACTTTTGTTTCAATACTTAGTATAATCACGTTTTAAATATAGTCGACTTAGCTTTGAAAAAAAAACTATATATAGAGTTTACTTGCAAGTAATTTAACGCTGCTTGAAGACGTTCAAACACCTCACATGCTTAGTCTGAAATTTGCCTTGCACTTTCACATGATTTGGGAGACGGAACTGAAAAGGTTTACACACACACACACACACTTCTTCTTTTATTCTTTTTAATTCAGGATTATATAGACAATCTCCAGAAATTTGCCTTGCACTTTCACATGATTTGGGAGTGGGAGATGAAAAGGTTCACACACACTTCTTCTTTCATTCTTTTTAACTCGGGATCATGTAGACAATCTCCAGAAACTTTTGGTAAATTGCATTGCATCATTTGCATGCATGTACATAGTGCTTGATAAAAGCAAATGTCTCCATCTCCAAAGTATAAGCACGCCCATAAATTTCTATCAAATATAAATAAAATTATTAGTTATGAATGTCCCAATAATATATAATCCAAATTTGAGAGATCTTGAATTTTGGGACATGAAGAGAGTTCTTAAGTTGTAACCTTTATCGATAAAGGATAGTATAAATTGGATCATATTTATAGTCCACTATTAGACTCAAAATGGAACGGTAGTGCATATTAGATTTAAAGATTCCAATTTTAAACTAAAATTTGAAACTGTAACCATTCATCTGTGTGGACCATCCTGGACTGTTGCACACTATACACTACTATTTAGAAACTACATATTATTGTTTAGAATCATTAAATGTTATTTGGCATTAAATTTAAATTTTATACCGCGTAGATATGCACATATATAGACTAAATTAAATTTCAACCATCAAGAAGTTAATCTCAGTCATATGGATTATGTAATATTTGAGTCGTCACTGAAACCAAAAGTTCAACTTAACATATTAGAGTTCAGGGCTAATATTTGAGTGATTTGATTGCAACACCAAGTGTTAAGAATAAATTTTAGTTACGAAAGAGAAACCATAGCATTTCCGAATTAGAAGATCTTCCAATTTTCTTACTTTGAATTTGATTGTATCTTGATTCACAGGGAAAGGTGCCATTGTTATCTACAACAGCATTGCATCATCTGCACATATTAATCTTTGTCCTAGCTGTTGCCCATGTTGCTTTCTGTGCTTTAACCATTCTTTTTGGAGGAGCAAAAGTACGTTCTTCATACATTTTCTTGTTCTTGTTTGTCATATTTAATTTTATGTCATTTAGATTTTCTGAGGTTTCTTTAGGTTCGCCAATGGAAACATTGGGAGGATTTTGTTGCAAGCAAGGACTACGATGTAGAAGAAGGTAATGCATTCTTTAACTTTCTTGACTGTATCATACAGAAGTGCTTCCACTCTTCGACTTTCTTTGTCCAACTACTTTGGTGTGTATTTCTTTCTTACGCAAGGAATGTTTTAGCAGTGCTGAAAACAAAGTTTACCCATGTTCATGAACATGATTTTATCAAGAGTCGCTTCCGGGGAGTTGGAAAGAGTTATGCTTTGCTAGGTTGGATGGTAAGTCTTAAAGAAGTTGATATTGAAACGAACACATTTATAACGAAACCAGATTCTAAATACACTTAATTTATACATGTTAGTGCTTTCTATGCCAGAAGCTGGAAATTACAAAATTGGGAAGATATGGAACAATTTGTACTTACTTTTTCCATGCGAAATAAGGAAATTAAATCTCATTTGTGAAACATGGTTGCTTTATTTATTTATTTTTCAGCATTCGTTTTTCAAGCAATTCTATGGATCACTGAACCAGTCAGATTATACTACTCTGCGTCTCGGCTTTGTTGTGGTAAACTATTCAAGTTCTGTATTTGTCAATCAAATTCAATATTTGTGAACAAGTTTTAATTACAATTTTTTTCATGCAGAATCACTGCAGGGGTAACCCGAAATTCAATTTCCACAAGTACATAATGCGCGCGCTTGAAGCTGATTTCAAGAAAGTTGTTGGAATAAGGTTAGGCTATATACCTATATACAACTATGCTGCAAAATGGATTGATGTTGCATGAAATTCTTAACGAGTATATATCCTTCTTAACCTTTGAATTTAGGCACAGAATGTTAGAAAGACCTGCTTTAGCCATTTTTCAATTTGTTCAGGACGCATGCTTGTGTATACCGATTTTTTATCAATCTTTCTCAAAAAAATGCAAAATTTAATTCTTGTAACTTGGGTAGATCTTACTAACTGTAAACCTTTCACCCATTGCAGCTGGTATCTTTGGGTGTTTGTGGTGCTTTTCTTGCTGCTGAATGTTTATGGTAAGCTATATATGTTATAGTTTTTGTGCAAAGTTTTATATATGCTATTACTATCATGCTCTATTTCACGGTCAAAAATCTAAATCACCAGATTATGTAGACTTAGGTGCCTAACTCGATGGGTGTGACACATAGCCTATAATCTGCTAATATTGTGGATCTGCGACAAGATTATTCATGATTCTTATTTTCCTGTTTATGCAGGTTGGCATGCATATTTTTGGATAGCATTTGCTCCCTTCGTTGTAAGATATCCAAACATAATTAAGATAAATTTCAGAGACTTGGCAAACTTTGTGAGTTAATTTATTTTTGGTGGTTTGTTGCAGCTTCTACTTGCTGTGGGAACAAAGCTAGAGCATGTAATATCCCAACTGGCACATGAGGTTGCTGAAAAACATGTTGCCATTGAAGGAGATTTGGTAGTTAAGCCTTCAGATGATCATTTCTGGTTTCACAAGCCCCGGCTTGTTCTTGTGTTGGTTCATTTCATTCTATTCCAAAATTCATTTGAATTGGCGGTTTTCTTCTGGATTTGGGTAAGAATTTACACAATCAATTCTAACATAAATTATTCACTGTATTATTGAACTTTATGTTGGTGCATTAATGGAATATTTCAGGGTCAATATGGTTTCTACTCCTGCATAATGGGTCCTTATGGTTATATCATTCCGAGACTTGTCATTGGGTAAATTCATAATTATTTTTTTACCTTATTTTATTTTTATAGAGAGAGAATAAAGATTCAGGGGACAAATTTGATTAATTCACTTCTATTAAAGAGACGTTACAACGTTGTATGACATATGCAATTGTTTTTAACTGAATTATATATATATATATATATATATTTGTGTGTGTCTAAATTTTCAAACTATAATGGTCGCATTTTAGTAACACGCTAGCTATTTAGAGCTGTACATAGTGTTATTTCGGTGACAATAGTATTATTTTAGTGCAAATCGGCATTTTAGAAACTCAAGCAATTGTTAGAACAAAAAAAACAAACATATTATTATGTATACTTTTGCACAAAGTTTTACTGATGCGGTTCGCCATTTTCAGGGCGTTTGTTCAATTCGTCTGCAGCTACAGTACTCTACCACTTTATGCAATTGTCACACAGGTTAGTTTTGAAATGTTACCACTAAAAATCTACTTTCTTTCTATGCATTCTGTGAATATTTCAGGTTAATTAACAAAGATTTCTTTTGTTTTAATTTTCTTTGAAAAAATATGAAGATGGGGAGTTCATTCAAGAAAGAAATCTTTGATGAACATATACAACAAGGACTTGTAGGCTGGGCTAAGCAGGCAAAGAAGAACATGAGAAAAGCAGCAAAAGGCTCAAGCCAGGTGGTTCACAAGGAGGATTCTTCCATATTAGCTCAGCTTGCAAATGTCCACCAGAATGAATCTGCAATGGAAGAAGGAAATGGAATAGAAATTGTTCCAGAAAATAAGAACAACTGATGAAATCAAATTAACACGCAAATGATTAGATCATTATAGATCTCGCTTCAATGATTACTGGGGTGTGGTTTAAGACTTTCTCCAAGTTTAAAAGTTGATGCTCGGAATTATAGCATGTACATAGCAAATTAAGGATGGGAAACAATCTTTCTGGTTTATAATTTTTCAGTTTTCTTGTAAAAAAATAACAAGATTTGCTGAAAGGAAAGAAGAAAATTTGATCCCTTTTGTGTTTGTGTGTCATCCATGGTATTTCTCTTTGTACTTATATTTTCGATGCAAATAAACTATTAAATTTATTATGTTATCTAAAAGTTTAAGCTCGAGAACGAGGGTTCCAAATATTAGATCACTAGGTTAAATTGGCTATGATAGCAAGTTGAATTTGTCACTTTACACAAAAATTTAACTTTAAAGGTTATAGTCTTAACAGTTATTTAACATTAATGACATTATATATCTTTGTTTCAAACACAAAATTAGTGTAATTGTCTCTACAAGACATTTTTCCTTAGAATGTTACGTGATGTTTATAAATATAGCCACGTGGTTTGTGATAAATTGTTTTTCCTTGGGATCCTTGCTTTATTTTAGATCATCTATATTCACTAGATTTTGATGTTAATCTTTGGAAATTTACAACTGAACAAGAATTATCATTGATTAATGTAACTTCATTATTAGTATTACATAAGAGCAAGATTGGCAACATCTCTTAATATTACATAAATTTTTACATTAGTAGTTTTTAATTTTTAAATTAATAATTTATTGAATGTTAAGATTAAATGAAGTAAATATTATATTGATTAGGTTTATTAATACGGAATTGGATCTTCTATTAGTACTTTTAATCAAACGTTGATAAACAGTGTAATTAATAATAAATAATTTAGATTGTATTTTAATAAAATTTATTAATTAATTTCATACTTTATAATAAAAATTTAAGATGAATCACCAGTTACTAATTATGTCATAAACTAATAATAAAAAAAATCAAGAAAAGATTTCTTTGTCACTTCCATACACAAAGAAAACACTTCCTTCTGTAATTTCAAACTCTCGTTATACGACTGAGAGTAAGAATTTCAAAATTCTTCTCTCATTTAATTCATTACCCCAGTTAACAGTGTGTGTGTTTGTGTAAAGAAAGAAACTTTTTCTTCGCGCTTTGCGTTTTGCTTATGCGACATGAGTACTGTAGAGTCTCTTGGCAAGAGAAGAAGATTACGTTTACGTGTGTTGTTCAGTTTGGTTTCAGAGCAGCAGTCATGCCTCCATCCCGTTGTGCTAAAGAAAGTATGTGTTGTTCGTAATTATGTTGTGAATGAACGCATTCAGTTAGATTTTGGGGACATTCTGACGGGATTGAGATATAGTTAGTTTGAAGTTGGTCTGTTAAAGAAAAGGAACGTGAGGAATTAACAGAAACAGAAATTTCACTCGGTTCTCGATCTGGAGCACGCTACTTTACTGTCGAAAGGCTACGAAACTGTCTTCTGAAGAGAAATATTTGATGAAGCGAGTTGATTCTTGTCAGCAGTATCTCACAACACAGAAGATCAAAGAAGTGATGATAAGGATAGAGAGAGTTATAGTGCGTATTATAGCCATCAGTCATCAATCAATAAAGGTGTCTTTTTGTTCATTTAGAGTTCTATTCCTTCTCCCTATGTTTCCAATTCTCGTCTTAGTATTAGAGCCATCTTTGACACAAAACAAATATACCAATCTCATTCCAAAACAAACAAAAAAACTTCTCAGCAAACATATAAATCCTAACCGATATAAACACAGGTACCAAGAAAAAAATAACTCTGTATCAACAATAACGACTTCCCGCCATATATAAAAATTTTCATTCTGAAATAGATACAAACATAGATTAAAAAGAAAAAAATCTGCATCAACAATGACAGAAAAATTTTGGCTCAGATCAAAGAAGGGATGACAAGGTTAGAGAGAGTTGGGGTGATAAAAAGATTTGTTAGCAAATCAAATTCAAATTAAAAAGTTAGATAAATTTGTTATTATTATTTTATATAAATAGTAATTATACATCTCAGAGTTCTCTTCCTTCTCGTTTCGAATTTTGTACTATTCTCTGGAAATATATCAAATGGCAGTTTTGTTCAATTTGGAGAGCCTTGATTTTTGGTGAAGTTGAGGCCTGATGTTCACAAATTTCCGGAAGAGGCAAGCGCCATGTTTGAGATGTATGTATGCACAATGAGTTCTCGAGACTACGTATTGCAGGCTACCAAGTTGCTAGAACAAGATTCCAAGTACTTCAGCTCCAGGATCATTGCACATGGAGATTTTAAGCAAAACGAAAGAGAATCTAAATTTGGTGTTGGAACAAGAACGCGGTGTTGTTATTATTGATGATCCAGAAACTGACCGCGCAGACAACTTGATAACGGTTGGCAGATACGATTACTTCGAAGGAAGTGATCTGATACATCTTATTCTGAGGAGAATATTGACGCAAGTGAAAACAATGGGGCATTAGCAAATATTCTTAAAGAGTTTTGAAAACAGTTCATGGATTATATTTTCAAAATCCTACCAATTATACTGCTTACGGAGATGTTATAAATTATCGTTAATCTGGTCCAGGGCAGAAGAGATGGGATCTCCACTCACAACAGTGTTTGACTTCTCAGTTACACATGTGGTCTCATTAGATGCAGAAACTGTGGATTCTAGATGTGCAGAGCAAGATAACGTAAAACGTAGCAGGCTGGCAGCATCCTGTACTCAGATTGTAATTCAAATCGTGTATACGCAACTATGAAAGTCTACGCACGCCAACAGAGCGGGTAGCAGCATTTAATTTCCAAAATTTCCAAATCCATTTTAGGAATACCGTTTAACGTAAAATCTATTGCTTTCAATTTTTATGAATTATAGAATTGCTAACATAATGGATGACGAATGGATCATGGTAGTTGGGCTAATGGGCTTCGTTGATATGTTTCAAGCTTCAACATTTTCAAATAATAAGTCAAATAATTTATTCTATTACAATGGAAGAGACATTACAAATTTTAGTAAACTTAAAGGAGATGATGAAAGTTTTATGGTCTCAAAAAAGTTAAATAATAAGGCATTTTATATTTTTAATTTTATTATTGATATACATGTTGAAAAAATTAAAAATAAACATGTAATAAAAATTAAAATTTTTCTTTGATCCTTTGATTTTTTTTTAATTATGATATTTACGATAAAAATTAATAAATAATATCAAAAATGTTAGTACGGTATTTTAATATTGAATAAGAATCTCTTTATAAAAATTAAATTTGTAGATCTTTTAATCTTCTTTCTACAACTTTTTGAATCGGCTCAATCCAATATTAGAGTTAAAAATTAAAATCAAAATACGAAAATTGCCCAAGTTTTCATTTTGGTATTAACTGCCAAGTGTGTGGTGTAATCGCGCAAGATATAAAAAAAAATTAGAATTTTAAAATATTTCTAAATCAGTTTTAATTTTTTTAAGAATTTTGACCAAAATTCTCTCTCAAAACTTAGAAAATTTTTTGGTTATTTGTTTACATGATTTTTTTGGGCCAAGGGGATTTATAGGTTTCATATTTTGACTTTTCAAATCCTAATACACATAGAAAAATCATTTAATTAAATGTATTTCTAATCTTATTAGTAATTTTTTTAAAATTAAACACTATTTAATTAATCTAGTTAATTATATTATGTTATCTTAATCAAATTATATAATTAAATAATTATTATTCAATACAAATAATCTACATAATTATAATTTAATCCTAATAGATTTTTAAAACTATTAAATAAACCCTCGACAATCACAATCTTAATAGTTAATTCCTTAATCTTTGGTCTACATAATTTAACTTTAATTTGTCAATACTTTTTACTACAAGACCCATTACGTTTACGCTCACCGTGGCAATGAATATAATTATAAACTTTTTAAACAGAGATCAATTAACAATTAATCTATTATTAATGAACTTTTTAATTAAGAAACATTTTTCAAAAATCAAGAGTAACATTTAATAATACATCACAAAACCTTAATTAAAAAAAGAATATTAATTTATAAAACTTATTAAGTAAATTATTATCGTATATAATCATTTTAACAATAAAAATTTCATCTTAATCTAAAATATGAAAAGTGTCAATTTTAACAATTACATACTCTCTCAAAACAATAACTTGCAAGTTAGAGATTCCAAACTCTCTCACCATGATCATCAAAATTCTTTTCTAAACTCTCTCACCATGATCATTGATTTACATTATACAAGCGCTTAAATTGAAACATTTTCTCTAATTACCAAAAATAATGTATTCTTTATTGATCTCTCGTAACTTGTGTCTATTTTTATATTATTAAATACTATCATATATACTATCCATAAATTAGATATTATAAAAATCTCAAGTTTAAGAATCAATCGTACTATTTTTATAAAAAAAAATATATCATAAATATATAAATAATTACTATATATAAATTCTTTAATAAATTCTAACAAACATTTTATATGTTAGATAAAGTGAGTATTCTTCATAATAACTTATAAAAATTAACTAACTACTTTCACTATAATACTTACCAACCTAAACTCAATATATTCAGTATTAAAAATGTTTAAAACAACAAAATCTCATGAACCTATTAAAATAACAGTTTAAAGTATTATTTTATAGACTTCATAAAGTCTTTAATACAAAACATATACATATATAATTATAAATAAATTGTTAGTAAATATAATAATATTATTTTCCTAGATAAGTCCAATTAGACCTTATGTTTCCACAAGCAATACATTCATTTAAGTATTAATATTTGTAAATAATTTATCGTGGTCAAATCTCACGACAGTCTGTTGTTAGCAACCACGCACAACATTTCAACGCTAAAGAATGGCAAAGAAATAACTAATGGTAGTTTTAATTTTCAAAATAAAATTATCAAAATAGGAAATCACCAGACTACAATATAGCATTTCAATTCCTCCGTGCCGTTACTACATGTTCGTTTATACTTGGTACCTATGATTCATCCCATATAACAGCTGCAGATCAAAAGTCATCAGCCTTAGTCCAGACAAATATGCAAACTGAAAAATTAACATATAATTGAAGCGAAGCCAGAAGCATGTCTGAAATCTACACAGTAGTTCCCACCAAGAACACTTGAACACAATTTTTATTACATAGTGATATAACCAGCTATTAAAACTGAAATTCATGACGAAAAGTCCCCCACCAGATTTTCAGCTAGGCAAATCCCACCAGCAACGTTTAACATTCTAAAGAACATCGAATAAGGGACAGACAGGAATCCTCATTCTTCTGCAGCGCTGGCAGCACTTAAATCCACACTGAGGTCAAGAACCTGCTCCCAAACACACAAGTGAACCACCATTTATCAGCTAATGAAAATGAAAAAATAAAAAGCACGACTTGGAACAAGCCGAGGAAATAGTTAGCGCCATAATGCAATATCTAACCTTTCCAGTTATCATGGTATACATGTTGAGTACATCCGTGACAGTCGTCTCAAAGTGTGTCGTGGCATCATAGCTCTGAAAGGTCAAAATTTAGGTCACAACCATATAAAATATATACTGAAACATGGCAAACAAGATCAATAGAAGAATTTACGCAAAACACAATATACACTCACCATTGAAATAAAGCAATTGTCCAAAGAAGGTTCATTGACTGGTTCATATCTGTCATAAATTTCAAAGAATAATTCATCCACTGGACCTAAAAGATCGATTCCAGGCTTTAGTTCAGTCTCAGGGTGATCGGTCTCAGCATCTGTTGATACGAATGCAATGAATTTGCCCTTTGGAGCAACATTGTGAGAGTAAGAACAGCAGAAAACGTACCTGCTCACCACAAAAGTACAAATTTTAGCCCCCAAGGAATGAAAGAGCCTACCATGTTAAGTATATACCCAACATCTGCTAGCTTCTATAAATAAAGGTCAGAATTATTATCCACCTCTTATAAATAACAAAACTTTCTTGATAATATTTTGTAACAACTCACATGTCCGATTTGCGATCCAACTGTTTTTGTGGCAGGATAATCTGCACTGAATGAGAATCATTGGTGTTTGGGATTGGGTGGCTCATAAATGCAATTGCTCTGGCTACCCGACCAACTTTCCTCACCTGTTTGAACAGATATAAACTTCTATACATCACAAAATATATTCCACTTGTGCACAGAATTTGTAAGAAAGAAAACAAATGAAGAACCTGGGCTCGATCATAGTTATTATTTTCACAATTTAACCTCGCATACTTAAGTCAGCCATTGCAGGATTACATATTATTTGTCAGTAGAAAATTTTTTTTCCTTGAGCTCTAAATGACTTTTGCTAGAAATTAGTCAGTGTGATAAATCAAATAGATGCAGACTATCTCCGATGTGGAACAATTCGAAGTTTTACCACAACTAAAAGACAAATAAAACCAAATGAATATTTGGGTCATCACCTTGTTGGGCAAGTAGGAAGGATCACAAACAACTTTCTTGCACTTGGCAGTTTCACCTTCTGACGTGACACCCACAACTTTACCTTCTTCATCAAACTCTACCTGCCATTAGAACAAGCTTCCAAATAATGTCCAATCCAATAATAAAAAGTTCAGGGCAGTTTCAATTTAACATGGAATAAGGTAAATGAAATGGCAATAAGATAGAATCAAACTTGAAAAGCACCATCACGTACCTTACACTCGGGTTTGTTCAACATATATGTCCCACCATAAACAGCACTAAGGCGAGCAAATGCCTAAATCAAGCAACAGAAAAACAACCAAGCAGTTAAATTTGGCTTTCATTTGAAGTACCAGTTTTATGCTACTTTATAAGAAAGTGGGAGAGAGATATACCTGTGGTAATTCTCCCAACCCATAAAGAGGGTAAATGTAAGGTGATCCTCCTTGAAAACGTAGAAGAGACTCTTCATATAACTATGACACCCACATACACACATGTAGACCAGTTAGGTTAAAACTTCAAGCTTTGCATAATAAATTTGAAACTTGCACTGTAAAATAGTTCCAAACCAAGAAAAAGGACGCAAACCATAAGCAAAATGCAGTTTTCACCTTGATTCTCTTCACAGTATCAAGAGCAGGTTCATATAAGTAACGGTCATCTCTATGCAGTGCAAGTGCATGACCAATGAAATCAATAGTGTTGACATCAAGACCAAATTTCCTGTCAAAATGTAAGCTATTTTATCAGCAAAATGCACTTGAATGCACTTATCTCCAACAACACAGTCGAAATACAACAGCTCGTGATCACATCTATTCTTTTCATTGAAGAAATAATGGAGGTCAACATCCCAAAACAAGCAGCAGTATTTCAGCCTAAGAATTAAGCAAAACAAAATCTGGAAATTTCAAATCTTTAGGGCATTTTATATTCCAAATTATTCTTTTCTCCTTGTATTGTACAAAAACATGCCCAAAAAACCTACCTCATAGCTGAATATTAAAATTTACCAATAAAGATCCTCACTCTATCAAACAAATCTTGTCACTCATTTCTCAACGGTGATATAAAAGTTTACAGAGACATTTGCCACCATCTGAAATGCACTACAGAATACTAATTCATCCCAATAAAATCAATGCAGATACAGAGCAAGAATGGTTGAAAGCAGAAGCTTACGCAATCAGCTCTTTAGTAGTCACTCTCGTCAAGTCCATTCCCTCGTGTGTTTTTGGATCACTTTCATTGTAGTCTTGAACATATAAGAAAAACTTGCGGGCACGGCGCTTTTCAAAAATACCCATGAGTGGAGATTTTAGTGCCTCCATATCAGTTGCTGGCACCTTATGGACCTACAGCAGCAGGTTTATGTATCAACAGTTCAAGTTACAAACAAAGATATATAAAACCTAAACAAATGAAAAAATCAAATGTGCCAAGTCAAAATGTTATACCTTTCCTTTGTTGAAGACAAAGCTGCCATCCACAGCTTTGAAGTACAGATACTTCGTAACATCAGTATGAATGAGGACACGAACAAGAGTTCCATTGGCCATCATAAACTACCCAAACCAAGAAAATTCAGCAAATCATAAGAGAAAGTTTAGAGTTGCATATTCTCAAGTAAAGAGGATACAGAAAAGTTGCAAGGAAAAATTCACCTTTGGGATCATGTCAACATTATAATCCCTACTAGAGCCCAAATGTGCAGGAGGTTGCTCATTTCCCTTGAACCTCTTCCAGAGCTGTTGATCCATGAAGTTAAGTGATACTTGAGCATAATAGTGAATTGCAAATACATTGTAAACAATGAGAGTTTAAAGGGCTGGAACCTGAATGAGATTGAGTGAGGTTGATTCTCCTCCATAATAGTCATTCCTATCCATGTGCAGAACCTGAATTGCAAGAATTTGACATAATGGCCAAAATATATACTAGCATGCACAATAAGCAGCTCTTACATAAGCACAAATAGAAAAAGGATCCAAATAAAATAAAATTTAAGAAGCTTCTATTAATCAAGAACCATCTTAAAACATGTCTAAGTTTCATTTCTTCTGAGAAGAAAAGTATAAGTCATACATAAGGAAACAACCAGCTATTATTAATTGTGAACAATCTTTGGACAAAGTTTTTATTTTCTCCGTGTGAAGAAACCCATAAGCATATCCAAGCATTGCCACAAGCAAGGAGATAACAAGCTCCTATTACTTAGCAATCATATTCAAAGATGTTGAAGTTTTCATTCCCTCCCGAAGAAGATAAGCAGAAGCTTATCCAAGCATTGTCAAACAAAATAATTGCATAGAAATTTACATACCGATATTGATCAACTACAATTAAACACATACAATGAAACTGGTGTCCAAAGGCAATTAATTAATAATCAGTTCATTAAACACCAATCTACAAAACCGTTAATGCAATTCCAGTTATGAGGCCGCTTAGCAAAACCCAAATCCCAAGTAATTCTTTCCAAGAAGCATGTAGATGGATCTAGGTCACTAACTAAACCAGGGGACTTACACAGCTGAAAAACCGAAACATTTAACTCTTACCCACATAAATTGACAAACATGCAGCAATAAATCAGATCAAACCGAACCACGTAGATCCATCAGATCAAAAAACACCAAGATACCCAACAAAAACAAAAATAAACACATCTACAAAAAACCAGACAAAAATCTCACGACCCAAATGAAATCACAAAAATACCAAGAAAAGCAAAAACCCAGAAATGAAAAGAAACAAGAATTCATTAAAGTGAAATGAAGAAAGGGAAAACCTTGAGGCCATCGACGGAGAGAAGACCGCTGAGGATGCATTCTTTGAGACCGGTTCCAAGCACTACAACATCATACTCCTCATCCATGGCGGAGATTTAATATTTGATCCAGAAATTGAGGTTTTTTGTGGGTTGGTCAAAGCGAAGGGAGCGATTGGGAGTGTATTTAATAGAAGGAGAAAGGAAGGTGCTTTGTTTGTCAAATGGGAAATTCCCAAAAGCAAAGAGTATCTCCAAAAGTAGTCTGATTTATCCCCATAACCATAATTAATTGTGTCATTCTCTCTCTCTTTTTATTTAGTAATAATTTGCTAAAAATTTGATTTCCTCTTAAATCTCTTTGATTATGTTAGGAGCGAGAAATTCTAATCAATCGCTTAATTCAACACTTCATCAAAAGAAATTTATTTATAAATCTTGATTTTTAATATAATTTAAGTACCATTTATTAAATATTTAATGATTAAATATTATTAATCTACTTTTTTTTATGTCATTGTCTATATTCATTACAAATTTTACGTGTTTATATTTTAATAAAAATAAAATTATACTAAAAAATGTATCTTGAAATCGCAAGTAAAGAATAGAAAATTAAATTGGTTGATTGATCAACACTATTTGTCTTATTTTGTGTTTGGATACGACAATCCTTTGACAAATATCACATTCAATAATAATTTCTATAAGATGACTAGTTTAGTATTTTCTCGTTAATTATTTGGTCTTTGTCCTGTCAATTATATGCACAGCAATAATTTATATACCGAAGTTAGTATATTGCTCTTTCCTTCCTTCTCCTTGTATGACATACAACAAGCTTTGGTTGATTCAATAATTGTCGGCTGCCTGTGATTGGGTTATTTAGTTCAAAATCTTTGTTGTTGTTCGTTTTATTTATTTATTTTAAAAAAATTTTGACCCAATAATTAACTCTAAAGTAAGATTACAATACTATAAAAATTTTATAATTATTTAAATTTTTAAATTACGATATAATATTTTACTATACACGCACGCAGAAGAGAGAGAGAGTTGTTGTACTATGACTTATTTTATATGCAACTATTTTATTTTTATTTTTATAAATGATTATTTAGTGATAAATAAAAATATATATCAATCTTCGACAAAATAATAGTAGGGGTGATAGTTGTAAAAGTAGTTGTATGGTAAGAATATTTTAGATAGGTAATTTTATAAAAAGAAGTTCTATTTCTCCCGAGATCCAACAATCCAAAGACTTTCAAGGGTTCTTCGATATGTAAGTCCTCCTCATAACTTAATCCACAAAGTGTAACCACCCAATGCAAGAAAACCGTCCATTACTTTGAAACTACCAAGTAGTGGAGAGTAGTTAAACAATGGGGGCATAAACTACTAGAAAAGGAAAATAACATTCTCAAAGAAGGGTAAGAAAGATTATCTTAAATGCTATTTTGCTATCATTTTGATTTTTTTCTTTTCATTGTTAAACACTTATTCTAATTTAAGCATCAAAGAGTATTTGTGGGAGAAGTGAACATCTCTAATTTGTCAATGTTTTGCAGTGAATACCTAAAGAATCAAGAAGGAATTTGCGAGTTGGGATCAAGCAAAAATCTAATATCAACAACTGGTACTCTATGGGGATTGAATAAAAGGCCAATTCAAAAAAGAAGAAAATACTAGTTTTAGGAAGAGAGGTGATGGAGAAAACTCTAAATGAAGTGGTTGTGGAATTACATCAGGTTGAAGAAGCTAGTTCAAACAATTGTTTTCCTACGGGTAGAGATCGTGGGGTGGGGTGGGAGAATTAAGGCCAAATGGATCATAGACAAATAGAAGCCATGAAAGAGTTAATGATGAAAGTTTGGCAGGGTATGGACCCATCAATTGAACAAGGATATTAAATCAACAGAATTGAGAGAACCAAGGAATGAAGTTGACCTGAGTTCACATACAGATACAAGATTGGAAATTTTCTACTTAGGAGATTTACTACAGCACAAAGAGCTAAGCAAAAGGTTGGAGAGAAAAGAAGAGAAACCTTGTTGTCAAGAGGCTGAAAATTTATTGTGTCGAATGCTCAAGGTAATAAAAAATAAAAATGAGGCAGTTAGTCCCAATGGTAATCCTAGATTGAGAAGAAATTCGAAAAGTCCCATGCGGTCAGTTAGCAGGGGAGAAACAAGGAGAACTCAACAAAAAAGGAGAGAGAGGCAATGAGGCTTGTTTGAACAATTGAGATGATTAAAGAAAGAGATAAGAGAGTTAAAAGAGAACAAGAGAAGAGAAGCGTGTATAGAATACAAACTTACAGTAGAATCCCCAGTATAACAGGAAATTATGAGATTGAGGCTCCCTCGAGATTTTAAGATACCGCACATTGCATCTTACTCCGTACAAACGGACCTAACGTTGCACATCGATGGATATAAAGAATTGATGTACATCTGGGGATTGACAGAGCTCGAGATGTGTCATCCTTTTTTCTTGACATTAAAAGAACAAGCTCGAGTGTGGTATAAAAATTTGCCACAAAGAGCATTGAATCATTTAACTAATTGTGTCACGAATTTGCCCGAGAATTTCGGACAGCCAGTATACCATCAAAAGATCCGAACAATTTGAAGATGATAAAACAAAAAGGAAATGAAGGATTTTATTAAAAGTTACCATTCAAAAGTATTGGAAGTAAAGACATACAATTTGCCAATTGCCCTAGAAAGTGACAACTTATTAGGTAACTTATCAATAGGCTAAAGAAAATAAGGATTGAGGAAGAGGTAGCTAAAAAGAAATGAGAGAAAAGAAGCGAGGCAAAGATCATGGAGGCCACTACAATTTACATCAACTTACGAGATACCCATATCAAAATAATTTACAATTTCGAAAAGAACAACCTTAAAAGACAAAACTTTAACCATAAATTATAAGGTGATAAACATGAAAGGAGTAGAAGACTATCTTCTTTACAACCTGAGAACTAAGAATGCAACCTAGAATGAAAGGTATTAAGAATAATTAATCTAAGGCAATTCACTAAGTTAAATGCTCTATTGGATCGAATATGCTACGATGATATCATGCTACTAGCACCAAGACCGATATTGTACTTTTCATTAAAGTCAAGGGAATAATACCCGAGGAGTGCATAGAGCTTAGAGAACAAATGGAGATATTGATCAAGAACAATTCTTTAGAAAACAATGTGGAAAGGAGGGCTGTTGGAGATAGAGAATCCACGATCTCATGGACACAGCAAATAATGATTAAAGCAGGAGAACCAACATTGGCAGGAGACTCGAATAGGTCTTAAAAAAATTCATGATATTTTCCATCGAGCAGTGGTTCAGCTTTCAATATTCATGCAAATAAGAATAAGTAGAGTCCCAATTATGTTTACTGAGAAAGATGTTAGAGGGGTAAATTATTTACACGATGCTTTGGCAATCATGTTGAACATCAGTGATGTTATATCAAACCCATTAGAAACACAAAACTAAAATCCCAAATATTTTTAATTTTCTTAAGCCTAAAAATCTTAATTTTGGCTCATTTACCTTAATATATACAGTTGTGTGGATAAGTATAATATAGAAATTAAGAGAAGAGTTTAGAACTTCCCAAAAGGAGAAGAAAAAAGAAAAGAAAAGAAAAGAAGAGGGAAAAAGAAAGAAAAAGGGAGAACGACAAGGAAAATAGGGAGGGGGACAAGAAAGTGAAAGTAACGTCTTTACTTTTTCTTTATTTTGAGAAGAAAAATGTTTAATATTTAGTGTAGAAATTATTAAAAATTAAAAAAAATAGATATATTTTATTTTAGTAGTTTAAATGCTAAGATTACTACTATTTTAAGTTTTTGAACTTCAAATTAATAACTTTTAGGTTGAATTTGATGATTTAATCGAAAAATTTCTTAGAAATTGTTGAAAAATTAAATAAAAATTTACGGACTTTTGATTGGGGGTAAAAATACAAGAATTACAAAAATTTTACTCTATTTTCTAAAATATGTGAATTTATGTGTAAATAATTAAAAAATTTAGGTTATGATGTAATTTTTTATAATTTAGTATAAAATTATGAATTTTAAAAATTTTGAGACTAGAGCACAAATACTTTTAAGATATTTTTATAATTATTTATATTTTTGGGCCTTTTTATAATTTAATATTATTAATAATTTTATTTTAGAGATATAAAATTTTAAAATTTTCTAAACTGAATCTTAATTTGGATATAGATTGGGGATTTATTTGTCTTTTATTGTAAGTAATATAAGTTACTAGTTCATTTTATTAATTATGTATTAATTTTGCTAAATGATATTAGATGGTAATAAGAAAACGGTGCAAATTTCTTTTGATTTAGGTAGATAATTTACTTGTAATTGAGTGTTTTAGTATTTTTAAGACAAAAAAGTAGGGTTTATATAAAAGTTTTATAAAAAAATTTTATTTTAATGACATAATTACTATTTTATTCCATTTTGCATAAAATTTTCAGGAATTTAACAATATTATTATTATAAAATTATACTTTTAATATTTGAAATATTATAAAATGACATGAATAAATTATTTTTATTATTACTATTTGTGATTAGGTTATAAAATAGAGTATGATTTTTTATTTAGTACCGATGACTATAGATCTAATTCTAGTCTTATTATGAAAACTCGTAAACTTGAAATTATGGGTGACGGTTCTAAGTATAAAAGCCTTAAAGTACATAAGTTACACATTTTTTGGATGACAGTCTTTGAAAATAGTACTCCAAAACAATGCATTGCATATAATAATAACTAAATTGTATTATTATTTATTATACTCATTTATACTTATTTACATTTATTTATAACATGAATAATTAGAAACATAATTATTTTAATTTTTTTTAAAATGCTCAATTATAGATAAATATTTACAGAGTTTTCCTTCACTCACTATTTTTTAAGTATTTTTGGGAGTAAGAGAAAATAAGTGAATATGAGGGATACTTGGCCTTTTTGGTTAGATATAATTTAGAAGAATATTTTGCCGTGTATATTGTATTTGTTAGAATGTTGTAAGCAAATCGAAGTTTATACTTGTTTAGTTAAAATAATATATTATATTTTGATATAATAAATTTATTGTAGTAGTAGTTTAGAATTTCACGAAAAATATTAGGAGTGTCATAGAAATTTAAAATTTGTAGATTTATATTTGTAGTGCTTATGTTATACAAAACATTCTATCAAAATTGCATTCTTTCAATTTAAATTATTCTATTAAATCTTAATTCATGAATTCTAATTTTCGAGGACGTGACAAATGATTATTTAGTGTTTATGGACCTCGGAAAGCTTAGTAGACATTCTATTCAAGAATACTTAACAAGAGTTAGAGATCAAGAAGTTGGTATTAGAGAAAGTATAAACTTTGTTACATAGATTTAGACGTATAACACCCATTGGAAAACTTTAGTTGCTTGTCACATTGGGTAGATATTGAATATAAAAATGTTGATGATTGATTTTTTGGTGATATCATAAATAAATATGTCTTGAAACCGTAATTAAAGAAGAGAAAAATATATTAGTTGATTAATCAATATTATTTGTATTTAGATGTAACAAATTGTTGACAATATCACATTCAATAATAATTTATATAATATGGTTAAATTAGTATTACCTTGCTAATTATTTGGTCTTTGTCTTGACAATTATACATACAATAATAATTTATAAATTAAAGTTAATACAATACTCTTTAAAATTCAATAAATCACTGAATTCATATTTTAAAAATGCAATGTTCAAATATTTATACATTCAATAATTTTAGCCTCAATAGGCTTTGGTTGGTCCCGCCTAATAATTGTTGGGCCAATGTACTGTGATTGAATCATTCAATTCAAAATTTACATTGCTTACTATTTTTTTTTAAAATAATTTTGACCCAAAAAATAAAAATACGAAAAGAAGAAAATACGATAATATAAAAAATTTTATAATTATTTAATTTTAAATAATATATTATAATATTTTATTATACAAATGTGTGTGTACGATGTTATACCATAACGTATTTTATATGTGATTTTTTTTTATGAATGATTATTTAATAATAAATAAATAAAAGTATACCCATCTTACTTGTAAAAAGTAGTCGTGTTCACAAGAGTGTTTTAGATAATATTTTTATGAAAGGAGTTCAAATGATTTTCTCATTAAAACTCAAAATTTGAGCATGTTAGTGTGTAGGAAACACAATTTGTATTTATCTATAAATTCTTTATAATTACAAAAAATATTAAAATAATTATTTTTAGCTTAACAAGGATAAATATATATATCTATGTATGCATGCATGTATGTATAGGCTTAAATGCGATTTAATTATGTATTTTAATTAAATCAATCTAAAAGGGTTATCTTCTCATTTTTTTCTCTTAATTTATAGTGTTTAAAAGTAATTTTTTAAAAAATAATAGTAATAATAAATAAATTAAATCAATCTAAAAAATTTTAAAATTAAGGGGAATAGTGAAGATTTTAATTCAAATTTATTTACTTATTTTTTGATAATAACATGAGTATCACTTTGATAAAAACGACGACGTGTTTGTAAGAGTATAATTTTAAAAAAAAATGAGAGGTAAAAGAAGACAAAAGAGAAGAGGACGGACAATTGAGCACGTGCACAAAAGGGAGTACGTGTAGTGTGATTATTGTTGTGCGACATGGTTGGGCCCCACGCCCCTTGATGGTTTCTATTTTCTTTTTAGTTTATTATTAATAAATAAACATTACCATTTTTTAAAAGCAAATAAATAAATAAAAAATTCCATTTCTTTTGAAATTTTTTTTCTTTTGAAATCCACTCCAAACAGAGAGTGGATTCTCTTTCTCTCACTTCCCCCTCCCTTTCCATTTCTCAGCCGGGTTCTGGTTAGCTTCCATTTCTTGCATGTATTGGTGCTTCTAATTTTATATTTTGTTATTATTATTATTATTATTTTTTAACTTTTACCAGTTTCCTGACAGAACCTTGATGTAGCTTATGTTTTCGCTTTAAGTACTAGCGTTAATTGTGTTCTGTTTCTGGGTTTACTTATTCATTTTTTTGATGCAAATGGGTCTTGTGTTTTCAGCGCTGGCTATCGATTTTCGATGATAATCTACCGGGTGTGGGGTGGAGTTTTTTCAGTTCTTGGATCTTCTTTGTGTCTTCATATGCGGGTTTGTTGTTTTGGCAATTTGGATTTCTTGCTTCCATTTGCTTTTTGCTTGAAGTTGATATCCGGGACCTTTGAATGAAGAAAGGAGTATCAGAAATATAGTATCCTGAAGTTTTTGGCTATAGGCATTGTTTTTAAGGGATTTTGATTTTGCGGAAGGAGTTTTTTTTCTCTTTTTTTCTTTTTTGCAAGTATTATCAAGGTAAGGTGCTGGGATTTGGTACTTTTCAGATACGATGCATCCATGTGTTCTTTGGGAGGATAGAGTATTTATTTGATTAGAAACTTTTAGTTTTGGGAGGATTGGTGGGATTGTACAGTGTTTAATGGTGGTGAAAGAGAGGTTTTTTGTCTCGAAGAGTGATATGTATTTGGAGGATGGGATCAATCCTGATGATCGCTTTTGTGCTGAAATGGAACCTGAAGAGAATGAGTTCAAAAGTGGAGGGAATGAATTTGGTGATTTTACATTGGAAGCAGGTGAGGGAAGTAACGTGGTATTTTCTAGAGAACCGCTCCTTATTACTAAACAGTCAAGAACAATAGAATATCCACTGGTTGCAGTTGTAGTGCAAAGAATCTGAAATCCAGGAGGATGGTAACAACAGACTCTGATCTAGCTAAGAAGATATTTGGGCGTGACAAAAAAACTCAGTGAACAAGAAAGGATCGATTTGGGCAAGTTGTTTCAAGGTGCTATGAGTTGTCTTGATTGGGAACTTGCAGAGAGTCTGATACCATTGGCAGGTCTGCAGACCCTTAATGATGTGTTGTGCATTACACTGGACTCCGTTTGGTTCTTGAGCACACAGCAGGAGCTTGATGGTGTGACAGGATTGATTAAGAAGATAATTGCTAGTGGTGCTTATGACTTTAGTAGAGCTGCCCTCGGGACTTTGTTACTTGCTTCATGTGTTTCTGCTTGCCAGAGCAGAACAATGAGTCTTTCAGACAAATTCATTGTTATGACTCAGAGGTAATGAAGGTTATTGTTTCTAGTATCTGATTGAAAAATAGTTTACTGCCTCTCCTTTGATTTAGTAGAATAATTTATAAGTTCATTAGTCATTTGACACAGACTCTCCAAACTAGAGGTTCTACTCAATATTTGTATATTTCCCCCCCTAATTTGTGAAAGGAGCTAGCATGGGCCAGTTTAACACAATTCTCTATAATTCATAGCCATTCATTTTAGTCCTTTTTTTAACAATAATGTTTGCTGGTATATCTGATATACATTCCTTCTATAAATGATTTACTTTTAGTGAATTATATGAATGTTTTGTGTCTATTCGTAAGTGCATGCACATTCCAAATACGCAAAAACAACTTCGGCCACAATCTGCTCTGTGTAAAAGGTGATTTTGCAATTGTCAATTGATTTTAATTTTTGTTTTATCATTGTGAAGTCTGCTCCCATTGCAAGAATACTTCCATGCAGTCACTTCTAGTCAGTTGAAAGGGATTTCCTAGTTGTCCAAGTGCTTCATTTGTAACTATGCGCGTGCAGAATTATTTTTTGGAATTATGTAAATTGCATCAATTGAAGAACAAAAGCTATTTCTTTTTGTCAGTTATTTTGAGATAGAAGTCAACAGATATATACACCTTTGAAGCCAGGAGAAGTTCAAGTTGAAGGAAACTAAGAAATAGCTAAAAAATTCTACACACACACACACACGAATGTGTGGAGAGAGGCATATAAAAAATGCTTGATTTCTCGTTATAATTAAGGACACAAAGAAGATGGGAGTGACTTTTTCTCTAATAGATGTGGTCAACTAGCAGTCTATTCTTACATAGTGAATCCATTAGTCACTGAGATTAAAAGGGAAATTTTTGTCCTTCAGAATGAAATTTTTTCGCTGGATCTTTGGATGTCCTGATGTAAGTTTTTCCAATGTTTTTCCTGTGGACAGCTTTCTTAGATTTCATTAATCTTCCCAAGCAACACTCATTTTGTTTTCCTTTTTGTGTTAAAAAAAAAGAATGAAAGGAAAGAAAAAGGGTTTGCCTTTTGGTAGTCCCTAAAGTACTGGCTGCAATGTGTCTTTTGGAGTCTAGAAGATTCCAGAACAGCTTGGGCGCTATTGGCTTCAGGCCTTATGAGAGAACTATGGTGGGATGGCTTTTGTAAGGTTTGATGGGGTCTAGACATTAAGCGAAAAAAGGGTTGCTTGCTTTTTAATTGTAAGAAGATGCAAAGAACCTAGAACGTTGCGGAGAGTTTAGAGAAATAAGGGAGAAGAAAGAGCAAAGAATTAGAGTGTGAAAACAAGAGAAAAACAAAAATTCAAGGCATGAACAATAAATGAATGATTCTCAATAACTCATCAAGTAAGAACTTAGAAAATAATAGATACCGCGAGTATTTACAAACTTTGGAACTCTTTCTTATCCTTTTCAGGGCATAAAACTAGCTACTTAAAATGCATAGGATGACCTTAAACCCTACAAAACAATTTTACGCTGCTTAATGACTTAGAAAATCTTTGACTTGCCTAGATGACAATAATGCCTTTCAAGTGCAGGAGTGGTAAAATTAAGTTGTACCTGTGCAAAAAGGCAACTCTAAAATTCAAATGAAATATTGAATTAAAAATTGAGTTGATTTTGACTGATGGATGACTTGATCTTTAAAATCCTGCAAATCTCAATTCAATGCATGTTAGTATGAGAATATAACACTAGGTAATAAATTTAACATAGAGACTAGCAACAAAATCCATTGCCGTGGTTGCTTTACCCAAGGTGCCTTCTTTTTCTCTCTTTCTGTTTCTTGTTTCTTAACTGTTTTGTTTCCTTTTGTTGGTTTGAGTGTTTATTGATGTGGAAAACATGTAAAAAAAGGTTTATTGACTTCTCTCTTGGATGTTAGATAAAACTGTAGCTTTATTGATTTCTATTAATACAACAAACTGCACAGAATGAAATAGAAAGTTCGTGTTTGTCCTTATAATTCACTGATCAAAAGGCACCAACATTTTTTATAGCATCTTAGGTGAAAATATTTGCATAACTGTTGACGTGGCTATTAAATTCTATTTTTTGCATCTTATAAGGCTGAATGAGCATCTCCTGGAGTGCAATGGAGATGAGGTCTTGAAGGCAGAAGCTGCTGCTAAGGTCCAAAAGTTTACTGAATGGGCCCTGAGATGTATAGGCTTCCATTCCCATTTCCATGGCAATTGTTATTGAGTGAGTCACAGCTCAGCTGGTGAGATCCAACTCCAATTAGCTGCATTTAAGATGGTTCTAGATTTTGCGGGCAATCAACTTACAAGAAAAGATTTCACAGAGGCGTTTGATGCAGCTTGGTTTCCCTTACCCTCTTCTCCAGTTCTTTTGACCCTGCTTGGGCATCAGGGAGATTGGCTTCTGTGATCCAAGGATTGCTGGGACTGTTGGTGGAAGGTGGTGCTGACAATGTCAACCAGTGTTTCCTTGAAGCCTCAAGATTTGGGAGTATGGAACTTGTCTGCATTTTGCTGCAGGTAATTTAGATATATTTAGTGTACTCCCTTAAAATTTTCAGAGTTAGCTTTCCTTGTAAGACTATTCTACGGTTCAAGGCCTTAGGTTTCCTTGGGAAGAGTTGACTCTTATTGCCCTAAAAACAATTTTAGAATCTCATTCTATCTCAGGTTGTTGATTCCCACTCTGCTATGCAGTCATTTGATCACCTTATGCACTTGCTTCAAAATTGGAATCAGCTTTTATTCCTCACTTAAAGAAATGGTCCTGATTCCATGGTTTAAATTTGGATAATTCTGCCAACAATATGAATCATTTGTTTCTATTGAAATAGTTTGAAATCTTTATTAGCAAATTTCATACTAAATAGAGCCTGACCAAGTTCAATAGAAGTACATTAGAGGTTGAAACTGTTTCATCCCTCATGAAAAACATACAGTTTTTTTAGTTTTACTGCATGTTGGTCTCTTAGGTTCATTTCTGCTCATGTTTTCCTTGTGAGATTTTGTCAGATATTCAAATAAACGGAAGAGTTCAAAGCGATAAAACTGAACTCTTACTGATGTTTCAAATCAAGATTATTTGTCATAAAATTTTCTTCACACTCTCTACGCTAATAATTTTTACTGTTTCTGTTAAAGCATGGTTGATAAAATTGTCTTGCATCTGGAAATATTTGTCTTCCCTTAAATTTTGAAACATATAATTTGCTGCATCCTTCGGTATATTGTGTGTGCTTGAGTTTTGTCCCTTTCCTCTCAAGAAGAAAACTCAAATACTGCCTCACAAATATGTACTTCTCATTGCGTAAAACATGCTAAATAATATTTTTTAATTTATTTGTAATTTTTTTAATGCTTTTACCACGCTTAACTGGTATTTTTTATTTAATCATTTTATTTGTTGTGTGGTATTTATCTCATTAGATTGCCCAAAGGAACGGTTTGGACATTGATGTTGATCTGACCTTGGGTTTTGCTTTACATTATTGCAAGATTGGTACAATGGAGTTTCTGGCGGAAGAAGTAATGCTGTGCTTTCTTGGGCCCTTTGATGAGAGTAGCAGAGCGAGGTTGCATGCAGGTTGTCCAGTGGTTCGTAAAAAGGGGTGGCCAGGATAAGGATCTCTGTCTCTCCTTCACATCTGTTATGTCCAGGAGCCAAGTTGAAGTTGCTGCCTATCTCCTCCCTCACGTACCTCAGCACGTCCTTGTAGCCCTTAGCATTGAAATTCTCAAGGCTGCTGGTGAATGGAGTGGTGGGTCACTTGATGGTGTAGCATTTCCTCTCCATTCTGATTTGTTACAGTGATCCAGCTGCTACATATGTTGTTGCAGACAACATTGCTAGCTCTGATAACGAGAGTGTTGCACTCGACCTTAAGGCTTTCCTGTGGGAACACAGGTCGGAGGCAGCATTATTGGATGGATTAAAGCAAGGGGAGGAGCATTACATGAACCTAGTGAGGATTTTGAAATTGAGTGAATCTCCAATATGCTTAGGGGATCACCCAGGCCCTCTGAGGGTGGCAATTACATACCTGCCGCTGTGTAGAGAATTTATAAAGGCAGGTGATCTTTTGCTATTGCAAAGGCATCAAGGGCAGCTCGTCGAAGCCATATCAAGGCTCAGAGGCGGGGTTTTAGAAGAGGTGAGCCTAGGCAGACAACTCTTGGCAATTTTGGAACATCATCTTCCTCCATTTTTGGTTCAATCCCCTTGCACTGCTTAGCACAATATTACTTTCTGGGTCCTTCAGGTTTTTGGTTCACTTTTTTTAACCTCCATATCATCTCCATGTGTTGTAGTTTATAAAAACATAATAACTCTGTTTAAGGTGACAAATCTTTCAAGGTTTTTCCAAATTTTCCTTCCATCAAGTGGTTGGCTGAAAGCTTTAGTTCTTTCTGTGACATGCAAATTTTTATACGGCTTAATTTGTGATCTTTGAATAGGTTTACATGATGGTCTATTTTGTAAGACAGCAACTATTTTGACAAGTTAATATATGATGGGAATATATGTGTATTGAACACTTTCTTCTTAGAATGAAGTTCTTAGTTTCATTCTTCTAATTATATTTTTTCTTCACCAAATTCTTTTCCTCCATATTCTGGGGTGGAAATTGACTTGGACTGAAGCTTTGGAAAGTTGGCTGAAGAAGAGGGATTCCTTTTGACCCACATGTTAAAAAAAATGTTGGCAAAGTCTGAAAGTCGTACAAATCAAACTTTCCCAGGTTCTTCTGGTTTTGCTTTCAGATGTTGAAAACAAAAATAGAAAATATTTTCTAATTCAACCCAATGTGTGCTTTTACTATAGTCGGTAAGCTTGATGTAGTATCATGTTGAAATTGCTTCCTCTGTTTTTTCCATTTCCTCTTAGGCTAAAAGAAATGATGTTTCACATGGGGTTTGACCGCAGCCGAATGAGGTGTACGAATTTGACGAGGAAAATGGTCTTAGATCTGCCTAAATGATTCTCCTTCTCTTTTATTACCCAACGGTGGGTATGAAAATCTTCAAAATATTTTTAAAAATTGGAAATGTGCCTGCATTGGAATTTAAATAGAAAGATCGCATCTCATCTCACCGGGTCTGTTGGATGACTAAACCCATTATAAAAGTTCTTTCCTTCCCCCTTCTGCAAAAGAAAGCAGTAGTCACCATCTTAGCCGAACCCATCAAACTCTCTTTATTTTATTATTATTGGGAGAGTAAAATTTAGGTCCTAATGTTTTGTCCTTGCAACAAGAAATACAATTTTATCATTCATATCAACTAGATCCTTAACTTTTACAAAATAACCACACGTGTTTATATATTTATTGTAGTATTGAGTTTTAACCACCATAATGGGGAACATTTTGACTCAAAATTTGAGGGAGCTTCAATTATTTTAATAGCAATTAAGGACTTGTTTGTTATAACAGAAATCTTATGTTATTATTCACAAAAATATATAATTTAGGGACCTAGATGCTATTACATTTTCTTTTGGTTTAGGGAAACGGGGTTTGGTCAACGAGGGAAGAAGCGAGGAAGTCTGAGTTACTGTCATGTTCCAATTAACCTGGGATGCTTCCACGAACATAATCTTGTCACCTGCAACATTCTTGTTTATTTATGTACGCTCACAAGATTTTAAATATTTTACTTACATCCTCAATTCTCATTTATTTAGTTATTGTAAATTTGGTAAAGCAAACAGTCCATTTGGATCCAACAACACTCCCATTAATTCCTTCAGAAAATGTAAAGGAGAATATAACACTCCCTTTTCTTTTTTTTTAAACTACAAAATTTTATAAATCAGATTTTACACTATTAGATAATGTCATTTCATTCATTTATAACTCTTTTTTTTTGGCATTAATTCACAATTTTTTAATTTTTTTGATATGGACATCATTAACCCCATTGAAGACAAATTTCGACAGGGAGGCTCAAGCTAAAACGTGAATAGGTGATGAATGTCCATGAATAAAATCACAAATAAGCCAAATGACAGAATCACAAATTATTTCATCATCTTCAAATGAACTGCATTTTCTTGCATTTGGGTTCTTCTTCTTCTTCTTTTTCTTCGGGCATGCATGGTTGGATTGTTAGTATCGGTCCAAGTCACATGCTACCAACTAGATTCATGGATCATCTCCCAAAATTAAAAACCCCATCGCAAATCAGCATAATTTATGCCTACGTTAATCCTGCAACAATTTCAAGGAAATATGATACCAGACTCCATCAAAAATCAAACCATGTGCCTCCCACCTAATGGTCTTTCTATTTCCTTCTTATGAAAACATGAAATACTCGAAACCGAAGTGTTTTCAGTACTTCCAGGTAAAAGAAAACAAATAGAAGGGTGGGTTTGGCTAAGATTCATGCCATGCATCCTCATTGAAACTCAAAACTGTAACACAGACCGTAAAAGTTGTGACATTTCCACCAATGTCAAACATACCATTAGCTTAGTACAAAGTGAGTGAACGCAGGGATTTGAGTTTCACTAAGATCATGGCCTTGTACTGTTTTGAACCGCAAACTTGCAGACGTAAAGATTGCTACGTGAAAAGTCATAATTGCAAACAACATAAACCATGAATTTGTAACTAAGACTTGTAACTGAATCAGGGCTGAGGAAACCTACTGAGTCAAACTGATGATTAAGAAATAAAAGAACAAACCCTATCGTTTTTTTTATTTTACTTCTTTGGGTTGACATTTCGAGAATTACAAGAATGTATGATGATGAACAAGGGTGCTATTTCGAACACCATTTACACATATGTATAGGTTATATCTCTTACATTAGAAGGCATGAATGCCAAGACCATAAGCACTGCTAATATACCTATGGGAAGCAGAAGCAGCAGGAATGGAGGCGGCGGCAATGGAGGAAGTATCAATGGAAGGATCAGCAGTGACGCCGTTAGACATATGAGCAAAAGCAGTGATTCCAGGCTGAAATAGCTTGCTGAAAACCATCTTCTCGATGTCCCTTGTGAGTAACTCCAATGATACTCCACTTTTCTTTTTTCGACAATTGGAGTAGCAAATTTTCTCATTCCTTTCTCCATAATGCTGCTTGAATAACGACCTTGCAAGTTTATTATGCCTTTGGACAGTCTTAGCCTCGATTCAGGACCACCAGAATTCATTTACTATATACTTAATTGCCCCCTTCACCGCACAACAGATCAAGTCCTTACGACAACAAAGATTTCAACTTGGAAGCAAAACAGCGACCACTTAAACGTCGATACAGGCTAATCCAAAAGTAATTGCAGTGATTAACGCTCAACCCAGATGTCAAAATGTGGCAAACTTTGAACAGAGTATTCAGTTTCTTGTCTTCAGTTTGTTTACCATGAAATGTCGTCCCCAATAATCCAACTGTTCTCCAAATTACAAAGCCAAAAAGATTCAATCAGTAAAATATTAAATTTCAACCCCAAATCAAGCTTCAGCTTTTACCCACAAAGAGGCATATCTGATTATGTTAAGAACAAGAAAACAATCAAATAGTACAAAAATCGGGACTTTTTTATTTATTTATTTATATTTTTTAATGAGAACAAACAAATGAGAAAAATTTGCATCAAACCCAATTGAAAATAGGAAGAACAAACAATGGGCAGAAATGAAAATTTCCAATTTGTTACAAAAATCAAATAGATTTCACACAAAGAAAGAAGATATGATCAGACAACAATACCTTTGATGATTGCGAGAATGGTACGAAAATTTGAGGATGAAACAACAACAACAACAATACCAACAAAGAGAGAAAGAAGTTTCCTCGGGCAACTTTTGAATCTCAAAACTAGGGCTCCCAAATCTCTCCCTCTCTTTTATCCTCCAAACTTTCCTTTCTGATATTTTTCTTTAGAATTACAAGAAAAAGAGAGAGAATCACAACAAGGCCAAAAACAGAAACGATTACACATAAATGGAAAGAACGAGAACAAAAATAAAGGGTGTTTATAAGGGAATGGGAGGTGAAGTTTACAAGGAAGGAATTGAGTTTTAAACTTTAAACTTTGATGCACTGTATTAAATTACCAGTTTGAATTCAAAAAAAGAAAAACTTTATCATAAATAACTCAAACCAATACAATTTATTATGTCTTTGTGCTTTTGAGGTTGGATTCACTGGATTTCAATATGTAAAACATCCAAGTGGGGTTGCTGCGGACAGTTGTTGGTTTTGGAAGATGGAACAGCTGTTGTTTCTCCCAAGGTTCAGCTCCCCTGGACAATTTTATTTATTACTTTATTAGATAAAACTCTCTGAAATTCCTGAATTTTCTCTCTCTAGAAACCGCGGTTTTTGCCTCCGTTTATCAAACCGCCAAACTTTTTTCTTTTAATGTATTATAAAATTTTTAATCTTTTTTATTTATTATTTTTAATAAAATATTAATATATAATATAATTAATTATAAATTATTGAAATTATACCTTAAAAAATTATAAATTTATAATAAAATATTATTTCATATTAATGTCTATTAAATTAAAATTTTAGTTCCAAAAAAATTTTATTTTTTTAAAAATATTATCTTTAAAAAATAATTAAATATTAAAATTAATTCACAATATTCTCAATTTTTTTCCCTCTTAATATATGTTTCAAACAGCACATTTTAAAAAATAAAATATATATTTTATTCAAAAAATTACAAATCTTTCAATAATTTTTCTTCATTAAAAAACAATTATCATACTAATAATTCAAAAATATTCTCTTTCGTTAGTTAGTTAGATAATTGTTTTGTTGAAAAGGTCATAAAAATGCAAGTAAAACCCGAGTCTTCTCAACTTGTGCGTTTTCCACTTGCTTTTAATTTATATGGCAGAGGGCAATGGGGCTGAAGTTGCACGCGGATATTCATTCATGCCAACTTGGGACTTCATCATTTTTGTCAAGAACATCATCATCTTTAAATCTTTTGATTTTGGTGATTATTTTATTTTGCAAAGGTGACCGTTAGATGCCGTGCATGACATGGGAAACATGTCATGCTGCCATTCATTCAATGCATCTCCATGCAACTTGCATTTTAATTCCTCGGACTAAACCATCTATACTTTCGTATACATATATTTATTATAACGTGTAGTTTTGATTTTTACATGCATCAAACATTAAACACTATACATGAGTCATGATATGCCACATCAACAATACAGAATAATCTCAATTCTTTTTGCTGTAATTTTTACATTTTTTTTCTATAGATTTATGTTTTACCATTCTAAATTTGGATTGAATTCAAATTAGCCCCATTTAATTCTTTTATAAATATGATTTATAAAAGTTATTGTTTTAATTATACTCATAAATAAAAAATAATAATTTTAAGAATATAAATTTTTATACAAAATAAACGTATAAAATTATATTTTATATAATTTTTTTCTATTATTTTGTGAATTTTTATTTATTTTTATGAAATATAAAATAATGATACCCATAGAGCACTACTACATCAATGTTACAAAAGAGTTTATACACATATTACTTTCAAAATAGAGACAAAGGAGCTCAGCGCGTACGTGATGTATCATAACCCTACCTTCACCCTTTTGTTATATTATACATGATTTAAAGGATTTGAATATGGGTTAGCACGTAGTTTCCATGCTGCTTCCCCTGTTTGCAGAACAAGTTGTTGGGTGGGATAGAGGAAATTCATGTATTGATTTGATTGAACGCCTTTGGGAGGAGTAGGAATCTAGGATTATGCATGCATCACTCACGATAGCATCGAATTAATCAAGAAGAAATAATACATTCTGGTGGTCAAAACTTGTTTCTTCTGGGACCAGGTCCTCCTTTACAACTTGATTTCTCAGATAACTATTAATCGTTTGGTTATGGGGAGGGGGGACCTGCTAACGCAACTTGGACTTGAGATATCTATTTCTTTCCTTTAAAAAAAAAGTTTAATTCTTAATTTCAAAATCTCAATAGTATTTTTATTAATTTATTTATTTATTAATAATAAATATATATTTGTTATTTTTATTAATTAGGTTTTAGTATGAATTCATGCAAGGAATAGCATAACAGGATTTGTTTGGAGAGAAATTAATTCAGAGAGGAAGTACTTTCCAGCTTCTTCTTCTTCTTTTTCTTAATGCCATTTCAATATTCCTTGTCAATGACTGACTGCTTCTGACTAATTTATTTGCGTGAGTTGAATTAGTATTATCAGATATCCATGCACACACAAACGATTTTGGATTTAAAAAAAAACCAAAATATACACCAGGCAGCATCCTCCAAACACAACTCTGGCCTCTCCTTTTACAAAGTAAATTTATAGTAATTTTGCAGAAACCACAATAATTTGATCATCAGATCAAATCAAATCAAGCAAAGCTAAAATAACCAATTTTAGTGCTTCTTGGCAGCAATTCCAAACTAACCTAAAAATTCAACTTTTTAATAATTGCACTCTCAAACTGACAGCGACTGGCAAACATGTCCTAATAAACTCAACCAAATTGTCAATGCAACTTACACTAGTTGTTGAGTGTGTTTTGAAGTGATATGATTGACCATGCGTAGCAAGAGCGCGAGAGAAATTTCAAATCAAATGAAATAAGCTAATTACATGATTAATCTGATTGATTGGTGCTAAAGATTCCTATCCATCTACCAAGTTCATGAAATTGTCTGTCCTCTTGTGTTTTGATATTTTTAATCAATGATTTTGAACAATAACATCATGTGTGGAAGAGAAGAGAAGAAAAGAAAGGAGATGGTGGTGCCATTTGGTCCATGAAAATAATAAGCAATTAATTCATTGATTTAACTTTCTTCGACTTTTGAAGTTTCCAGAAGTAGCTTACGCTAATCATTAAATTCATGTTCTATGATTTCTAAAAACAATTACAAATTGGGTTAGAATGAACAAATAAAAATAATAATTTTATTATTCATAAAATTATTAACAAAATTATGTCTGTAATTATCTCTAATGTGTTATACAATTTATTTTGTTAAATAAAAAGATGATATTTTTTATTAATAAAAAATTAATATTTTAACATAATTTATTTTAAATCTTTAATCTCTTTTCTTTTCGATATTCTAAGTTATACATTTACATTTGTAATAATTTAGTGAACTAATTTTTTGTTTGTGAATAATATTGTCGTGTGATACATATTTTATACCATTATTCTAATTTTTTTAAATTTTTTTTGTAAAAAAATTTTTTAAATAATATTTTATTAAAATATAATTATCTGCTTGGCTTGTTATTTTGATGAGTTTCAAAAAATATATATGTTAATTATGAAAATGACAAAATAATGAGCAGTGGATGGATTGAATCACTTAACCAGTTGATGGAACCTTTCCTTTAATTTATATATGAAGTAATATGTGATAAAACTCAATGATTGAAGTGAGGAAGAATATTAGGCCTACCATTTGTTGTTGTATGACAATTGACACCATATTCCTGTGAAATCACCATGACAATAAAAATCATTAACACAACCTGGAGATTGTTTCGTTGCATGTATTATTCGTAATTGATAATGCTTATAATGTAAGGCCATCCAATCTTCTCCATTTCTACATTCTAATGCTGGAATTGTTGCTACAAAAATGGGTTTTTCAAAAGAACTTCCCACTTGATACATAACATACTCTGCGTGCATACAGGGGAATTTTCCCTCATAAACAACCAAATTATGCTCATTCTGTTAGTTCACTACATGATAGGGACCTATCAGTCAATACCCAAAATAAATTCCCATCCTTCTTCCCCTCGCTCTATTTCGGGCGAACCATAGGTCCCTAGGCTTTAGTAAAATAACAAAATAGGATACTTCTCAAAGGGACATATCCGTTATAAACGATACAGTTAAGATTTTTTTGTTATTATATTAAAATATAGGGATCTCTCCGTTAATACCGAAGAAAAACTCATTCTTGTACTCCCCAGCTCAATTTCGAAGCGCTACGTCCCTGCGCAGAACTAAGAAGATCTCGTTAAATCATCAAATCAAAGGTACGTTGTGATCTCACTGTCCGTCCAATCGTAAGATAGTTTTCGTCGTACAAAGGTGTAATCTTTTCCGTTTGCAAATCTATTTGCGATCGATGAGAATACTGGTTGGTTCGGTCAAATTTACCTGAAACAAGCAGCTACAGAATCCAGTTGAATATACTGCATTGTGGAAATATTCTGCTTTCTACTTGTTAAATTTTGATTGATTTCTCTGATTGTATCTGGTGCTTGTTACAATTAGAAATCTTTTTCTTTTGCAATTGAAAGATGGATAAAACTTAATCAACGAATCGTTGTACACAAAATAGTGAAAAGATCACTATTTTCGCACTCCATTCTTCACTTGCGTTTATTGAAATTTAAGTTTTTAAAATTATGTATATTGCTTTAAAGAGAAATGGCATCAGGATGGGGAATCAATGGGAATAAAGGGAGATGCTACGATTTCTGGGTAGGCTTCAGTGAGTGCATGTCCAATTGCAGGGAGCCCAAGGACTGTTCTCTCCTCCGTGAAGACTACCTCGAGTGCCTCCATCACTCCAAAGAGGTCCATCTCTCGTTCAGTAACCAACTCACATATATTATTGTTATGAGAATTTGTTATTTGTATCAACGTTGACATTGCAGAATCTTAAATGTTACCGGTTATGCTTCAAAACCCTAAATTTATATCTTATCTTTTGATTTGGGCTGGTTACTTCAACTGAAATCATAGTTCTCATTTTCTCATTTAGTTGCCGGTCAAAAGGTCTAATGTTTTTGTTGAAGGCTAAGATTTATTTTTTCAATTATGGACAATTATATTTTACAATTGCATTTTATTTGGGCATATTGTTTTCCTTTTACAAGTGGAAGATAGTAGCGTCGACTCCTCAGTGGTAGATGGTTGAGGGTAGTCTTACTTGTAGTAATTAGAATGGGCCACTTTACCATTATGGATATAGGCTATGCAGATTTTCGAATTTTGGGAGCTAATTCCTGATTGTTAGATTTACTATTTATTGTCATGTATTCGTCCTATGAATGGCTTATGTTTCTGGGATCAGTCATATAACTTACTTGTTCCTTTTGTCAGTACATTAGACTGGAAACTGTGGTTCTTTTCAGCTAGAAATGATCCACTTTGTATCTAGAGGGGAAAAAAAAGGAGTAAGATAGTCGGTTTTTCATAGTTCATGCTCTAAGCTTTTGGTAGTGCAATTATGCTTGACCATCCAAAATTGCCAATTCTCAACTATGGACGGACACTTGTTAAATAACCGAAATTCTGTATGTTGATTAAAGAGTCATTACTTCTGTATCCTTAGGTTGTAAACTGTTATTGGTACTCTTCCAGCATCTATGCTTAATGCAAAGAGTCATTACTCAGCATTGGTCCTTCTAAACTAGGGTTCTGGGAGGTTAGGATGTGGTCTTGCCATTCATCATAGCAAATATTCATTTGCATGAAGTGGCATTCACAAGACTTGAACCCTGATCACTAGTACTTGTCAGTCCAAGACTTTCTGTAATCACTTGTGCTGTTCTGAATGTCGGCCTACTATTACTTGTGTTGACTCGTTTTGTGATCGGTGTGATTCTCTGTTGCAGTTCCAGCGTAGGAATTGAATTTACAAGGAAGAGCAGCGTAAACTAAGAGCAGCTGCAGGGAAGGGCAAGGAGGGTGAGGATGGCATTGTTAGCCAAAATGCATAGCCATAAGTTTATTTAACTCATTCGAATTGCAAGAATCAATAAAGATCGTGGAGGTGTGGTATTTTTGTCTACGTCAAATGCTGTACTCTTCTTACCTTTTCAAGTTACTGGTTTTTTTTGCTTTGTATTCCCTGGAGTTGACCTGCACTGTGCTTTTTCCTTTGGTTTGTGCAGTAAGGCCAACTATTTGACCTTTTTCTTTCACTTGGATTGACATGCTTGAAGAATGATGAATCGAGTAAAATGCCTGGGCATGCATACACACATGGTCCTCTATTTTTCTCATAATTTTGTATTATTTTATTAAGTTATTTGTTTTCTCGTAGAGTAGGTGTTGTTTGTATGCCTGCATAGTATTCTATCTATTATGATTATTTCAAGTAGAATTTGTACTAAATAAATTTCAATTATTTAATTGTTGATGACAAAAATGTTGCTATAGGGTATTTTGATGAACAAATTTTTTAATAATTAAAACATTGCTAAATCATAGTAGAAACAAATTCTAAGTATTCCAACAACTTTTATATATATATATATAATGTGCAAGAATGATGATGATGATGATGATCTCCTATAACTGGTGTTTTCGGTGCATTGGAAAGGGAAAACACATATGAAGCTGTTTAATTGCTATTTTGGAAACGCAACATTTGTTCGTTCAACGTTGGCCAATTTCTTATTTGATTGAAAATGCAAGTTTTCCTCTTTAACTATTTTGTTTCCGAGATCCTTATAATGAACTTTGCTTCTAAACATTTTTCAAATTAGCACAAGCTTCATTGTTCAAATTTTTTAGATTTTAATAATAAAACATTCTCTACAAATCTACAACCAAATATTTAGATCATTAAGTAAAACATAATTTTATTTTTCAAATTTGTGTTTAAACGGTTACACTTCCATATAAAATTTTTAAAACTTTTATGGTATTATTTTTAATTATTATTTTTTAAATAATGCCAATTTGAAGTCATGTGTTAAGCTGTTTATGTGCTATTTGGAAACATGTTCATTTGAGAATATCAAAACAGCTATTAGGTTGGTGAGGTTTCTTTTGTTTTGAGATTCTCTCTACATTGCACCATTAGTTCTGGCAAGTAAAAGACCTAAAAACACTATTAGACTAGTAATAATACTGTGATTAGACTAAAAGTTTCACAGGTACAAACTAATGAACAAACAAATCCGATCAATTCACAACTAAATGTGTCTTAAAGTACCACTAAGTGGCTGTGCCGATAAAAAAACAAATGCCACAATGCGACACTGATCACAGTAATAACTGCATACATATGCATAAAACACTCACAGATAACCAACTTCGTCAAAAGAAGTTAATACTTTTGAGTTCAAGTGTCTGATGATCTATTATTGTAATAAGCATTCTCCCAATAATCAACAACTACTCATGTGAACCACACCCGTCAACATCCTCTCTAATCCTGCAAAAGAAAAAACTCAGCCGTGAGAACATTGCAGCCAATCTGTGAAGTGACAGTCACAGAAATGGTATAAGAACAGGTTTATCTAAAACTGGTAGAGTACCTGCATAGTGTATGAGCATTATTCCTGTCCATGAGAATAACACATTTCTTAGCGCTAGATGCATATGTTTTAGACACAACATCATTAATTCCTAACTTAACGTGTATAGCATAGTGCATATATGCATGCATAGATCCATTTACCTTGATGGACACTCCTAATAGATGAGTTTCTTGTGCATTCAAAACTGGTAATTTCTATTTGCACACAAGCATACACACACTGCAGGTAAATATATATATGTGGATCTGAATATTCCTGTTGCGTGCACCTGTGAGCTTTATCATAATACCCATTTGAATTTAACTCAGCTACTTATGCCTCCCTTGTGTTGTGATTTTTAAGGAAAATGGTATTGATTCTTATAATTCTCCAAAATTCTCTCACCTCCTGCTCATTTGTCATACTGAAGATTTATTGATGGTCACAAATTGAAAAAATTACTTAGTCCAATGGGATGGTTACAAACATAACTAACAGCAGTGATCATAAAGAATGAAGTAAATTTTTGTGATCAAGCTTTTGAAAGAAATAAAATACTGTTAGATGAGAAGGAAAGATTTATCAGAACCACGAAGGGATCAATACAAAATTTACTCAAGTAAATCAGGTTCATACTACAGTAATCTGAATCTTCAGAAAATCAAAGTGACCTACAGTAAAAGATTTATGTTTCTATTTATTCATGTACCATATAGAAACAATAAATGTAGTGCAATTCTGAACTACGTAACTCTAGATCCAAGTATGATGTGCTGTAGTTCAACAAGAAAGCAACAAATTCAACATACCTCACTCGTCATCATCGTCGTCATCTCCACCATCTTCTTTGTTCTTCTTGAGGCGTGTAGTACCGCCCTCCTTGCTGATGGGTAACTTCATACCTCCAAAAGGCGTGTTCACGTCAATATTTCCTTTCATTGTGTATCCGGTACCTTTTCCTCTGATCATGTCCCAAAGTGCAGAGCCGAAGTCCTTAGGCCTGAAGTTGATAGGAATGTCAATATAACTGATTCCATTCTTTTCAATTTTGGCAGATTTTGAGAGTTCAGCACCTCCAATGCTCACATCTGACAGCCAAACCTCATAATCCAGTGAATTCAGGCCCAAGTCAAAGTCATTCTTGTTTTCTAACTTCAAATGAAGAATTGCAACAGTTTCTTCAAATGAGAATCTCTCAAACTTGATTTTCTCTAGATCAATATCAGGCTTATAAGGAATTGGGATCTCTCCAGTTTTCTCAAGGGGAATAGTTATCCTTCCAAAAATCGGTACATCTACAATCAGATCAACCTTAATCTTATACGGAATAATGCTACCAGGCTTAATATCATCATATGTGTTTTTAATGTCATCATAAATCAAAGAAACTGGGATTTTGACAGTCTCCTCGCCATGTGCATGAATAGTTCCAGAGTCCGGGATCAATCCAGAAACTAATTTCCTTCCATCACTCTCAATCAAGTAGTTTATGTCAATAAGAGGGATTGGTATGGGGTTCGGGTTTTTAATTAGCACATCAACAACAATATCTGCCTTCTCAAGATTAATTTTAGGAATGTGAATCCCAGTAACATCAGCAGTTGGCTTGCCAAACCCAATTGTTTCCTCAATCTTCTCCCCAATATCATGGATGAAATCCTTCACTTTCTCAATAAATCCACCCTTTCCTTCTTCCTCTTTGTCATCCTCCTTGTTGCCTTTCTCCTTAACATCCCTTTCAACTACTTCCGGCTTATCAGATGACGACATACCTTCCCAACAGAGATTACAAAAATGTTAAAAGAGTAAGTTTGCAAAATAACCAAGAAACACAATGAACTGTGATCTTCTAAAATTTCTCAATTTATAGTAATCAAGATTTTAGAGATTAGAAACAATTACACTGGAAAAAAAAAGGGGAATGGCTACCAACAACAAAGATTTTTAATTAATACTCACCAACTGACAACAAAAACTGAAAATTGCTTAGGCTGAGAGATTAAACATTCGCCAAATGAAGCTAAAGCATGTAATCAGACTCTAAAACAATCAAAGATCCCTCATTTGGCTGGTTTTGAGATCAATCAAGCTCTAAAAAGATTAAAGAATCATCATAAATCACTGATAATGGATCAAGCATGATCATATTATGTCAAAATGCAACCTTGATGAAACGCCAAAAACAAAGTCAGCCCATCTACCGAAAATACTAAAAAATTATCAATGATCTGAACATTTCCAGCGTAAATTCAATGAAGAAAAGTATGAAAGCAACAATCATATCAGCACGTATATTCATGTTCATGTAGTAAAAGCAACCGAGATTTGATGGTAATCTTACATATATTTACATTCGTACAAAAGATCAGATCGACCCACAATACATTTGGACATTATCGAAAGTCAGAGATTCAGATTTACCTGAAACCTAGTTGCTTGCAAGTAAACTATGAGAGATTTGAGAGATCGGACGAGTCGAAGACAGCAAGACCGAAGAGCAAGATGACTATTTACACTATTGTACTTACACATGGCAGATATTTATTTGTTGTTACAAATAGCCATTCCCTTTTTTGTTTTTTTAACATCTTTTTTATTTATCGTCGTTTTCTTAATTACTTAGAAAATGAATAATAACATTCGGATATCTACGTTTAGACAACGGTACGGTGTTTCCAACTTATATCCAACAGGTTTCCCAACACACAAAGTGAAGTACCCAGAGTATCCTTAACTTCCTTGTTTTGGCCGCCCTAACATTCGAAAGTATTGAACTTTTGAAGGATATTTCAGTTATTTCAACAGAAAGTGGGGACCTCTCTATTTAATACGAAGAGCTGAAGAGAGTGTCTTCTTCATGGCGTCCGATTTTGCCGACAAATAATTGCCGGGACGCTGGAAAGTCCATGTGCAACATCCACTTGTCCGCTGTCGTATAATTAATTTACAGTCAAGTCCGAACTACACAAGTCTAACTATCCAATTCTATCTGAATCAAAGGCATTGTATCTTACTTACATACTTGGCCTCTGTAATTTCATTATTACACCCGTCTCTTGAATTTTTACTTATACTGGTATTATCTTGACCTCTAGCTTATATATACTTGATACCTAGTGATTTTATTTCACAATAGTTGACCACACTCAATCCTATAATACATATTCTCAATTTGTTCTTGATTAGGAATTGATCAATGAAGATACTGTAAATTGATTAAGAACCGAACAGGAGAGTGTTGTTGTTATTGATAATGATGATACACATGCATAATCTAATAATTTCTAGACATTGAAATGTTCGTTGCTGTTTTGTGGCTTCACCAATGTGATCCTTAAGATTTTCTCTTAGGGACTCTTAGCTGCTTGATACTCCCTTGAAGTTCCACCCACTAGAGAGGGGATACAATAATCAATATATTTAATCGGTTTTTTATATCAAACAGGTAAAAAATCTCAATCCCAATGCACTTCGAAACCAAATGATCCGGAATGTGAGAACGAAACTCACTTCTTGATGAGACAATGACACCCAGCAGCAGCTACGTACCGGCGGTGAGCCCTGCAAAGAGAAAGAAGAGGATCAGTTTGAAGCCAAAATGTGTAGTTAGTCATATGATTTTGATAGAACGTCAGAAACACACCGGTATTCCTTGGGAAATGGGTTCCTCCACCGATCTCAAAAGCAACCTTCTTATCAACCAGAACAGCATCTACAGTATATCCATCCACGACGTATTCTCTGACCCAATCGAGGCCAGTGCTAACGAGGAGACGAGCAACCTCCTTCTGGGATGAAGTTACTTTCTGATTGAACCTCTTTGTTTTCCCAGCACGAGCAATTTTATCCTCAAGAACATTACCAAGAGCCAGCTGAAGATGTGGGTACTAAAGTATCAAGCATCTGGTTCCCAAGATGAACCTGAGAAGCAAAAATGATATCTTCTCTATACTGCTCCGTAATCCTTTGTTCTTCAAAATGACTCGTAGTTTTCCATAAGTGGGAAAAGAAAACTTGATCCATTTGTCCAAGGACAGCATAAAGACCTCACTGTACTCCCGAGTTGATCCCTGTAGAAGCTGAGCATCGGAGAGCCCAAAGTTCCTTCCGAATCAGGATCTCTGCTGCTTCCCGCGTCCACGTTTTCATTTTGGTTAGACAATTCTTTGTTTAAACTGCATTTGAACTGAGTTGCATTGTTGAAAACATTATCTGAAGATTCAAGTAAAGGGACTCGCATAGAGAAGCAAAGGCCCACAAAACCGATCAAGAGTGAGAAGTAGAGGATTTCTTCGCTGAGAAAGTGGAAGAAAACCAGTAAAAGTTTTCGGGAAGAAACTTTGATAATGAACTCAGAGTTTTATTGACTTCTCTTTCATAATTTCAATACAACTAAGCTGAGTATTTATATGGAAAAAGAAATCAAATTTCCTTCATTTTCAACCTGCTAGCAATTGCGATTTAATAGAGAGAAGAAAAGAGGAGAATATTTTGATTTCTTCCTCCTATCGGCAATTGGACAGAGAGATTTGCCTTGCATGGATGGTTGTTGATGAGCATATGTACAATCTTTGAACATGAAATCAACCTAATATTCAGCCGTCAGAGATCTTTCTTTGTACCAATATGTTTAACTTTGATTCTAAGCTTCTTATTTGCCTTTTCTTTTCTTTATTCCTTGGTTTGATGCAATTTGTTTGCTAAAGTGAACAATGTTTAGTACTAAAAACCAGATTAATAAGAACCAGGAATAATTGTAGTTAGCATAAAAGGCGGGATCAATAATGACCATATTGTCCCCGGGACAATTACAAACAGAGATGGAATTGGCTCAAAGGATCTTTGGAGTGGTAAATTACAAGTGAAATTAATTTTCTAAGTGCCACCTTTCTCAAGAAGTCATTAGAGGTTGCAACAGAACAGTTGGGTGGTTGTATAATACAGTTGCTTGCATGTAGCCACACCCCACCCGCCAATTATAATTATTTTTAGGAATGAGGTACAACACCAGCAACCATACCGGTACAGCCAAATTTTTAAATTTTGTAACGATCTTTGCAAGTTTTCATTTATATTTTAAATACTATTAATTATATTCTGTTAAGTGAATGAATTGATTGTATCACAATTGGACAAGGCATTGTGATCAATTTGTTGCCAATACCAAACACTTTGGAATGGAGTGGTTTACATGATAACAATTGTCTCACCTTTTGTTCGTCAGTGTTACTGCCAATTTGCGACGCAATAATATATTTTTACTTCTCCAAATTAACAGAATACATTAAAGAACAACTTTAATGAACAAATTTAAGTATTGTGCTCAACTTCATGTGAATCACAGGGTTTAGGCACTAAACCAATTCACTACTTTTCTCCCACCCTGTAATTAAACATGTATGCTCAAGCTTTCAAACCAAGCACTTTCCTGTCTTTGAAATAAAAGGAAATTGTTGACCTGAGATAACGTGTTTGTTTGGCGAAAAGATTCATCAAACCAAAATTACTATGTCCTTGATTGTGAATAATGATTGTCTATAAATGCACGAGAGAAACATACAAAACCCAGATAGCTTATGGAATTTCGGAACCAGAACCCCCCCATACTTGGTGAAACCACTACTTCAGGTGATGCTCAAACAAAGATGCCATCTCAATCTGCACAATACGCCAGAGAAAGTAACCATAAATTGCAGCTAGGGATTGTTCTATTTTTCATCTAGACCAAAAATTAATCAAAGCATTTTTTAATTTTTGGTCAATCAATTTAAATTGTCAAAAAGGGATGCAGCGTGCAACTGATGTACTTTGAAACACCAAGTAGTTGATTTATTAGCATTGCAGTTTCAAGGAGAGAACCAAAAGCCCAGCCAAGAAAAAAAATGCAGCTAGGTATTCTTCTACTTTGCATCAAAAACTCTAAATAATACTCTAATCGGGATATGACAGATTTAGCAACAGAAGTACAATTTTGGGTCTCAAATTGTATTGAAAAATGAAGGGATTCAGGGGATTGTGATGAGAGAGACAACAAAATCCACATTCTTAAGAGTTTTCTTCCCAAATTGCCAAAGTATTGTAAGGCAAAAAACCAGTGTCATCCTTCAACTTAAATTGACTGTTTCAAAGTGCTTTTCAAAACCATTTTGTAACTCTATTCTTTTTTAAGATATCGTATGATGCACACATCTTTACTGACTAAACATTGTGCAAATGAAACATACACTATTTATTTTTTAATTCATGATGTGAGTCAACCATATTTACCATCTAAATAGTCATTTAAGAATTAAGTACATTAGCAGTCAACCAACCAGCAATCAATTTGCAATTATGATCCCATTTTATAATATGAATTAAATATCAACTTACAGCAGTCAACGCAGCCTCAGCACCCTTATTCCCAGATTTACCGCCAGCTCGATTTAATGCCTGTAATTGTCATAAAAGACAATGACCACAGATTATATCTTATTTTATAGCATGATGAAAAAAATTCAACAAATTTTCTCTGCACAGCATGTGTCTTAAATGCAATTTCTGGTTATCCTGTCTAATGAGTTTACCTGCTCCATGTCATCACAAGTCAGGACACCAAATATGCATGGAACACCTACAAAGTTCATTAGACACAAATTCAATCAGGAATAAAGCATAAACCAAACACAGACCAACAAAATATTAAGCTGTAATGATATGCTACTGCATATTTTTCCCAATTCCCAAATAGAAAATAGAGCAATGAACAGTTTAACCAAGAACGAAATTTGACATTTTCAAGGCTATTCTTCCAAGGGCATGGAATTGATTCAAGTTGATGTTTCTGCAAGTAACTCGCAGAACTAATATTTCAGCAAGCCACTTGCACTCATAAACATTTTTTCCTTCAATTACTTTATACTCAATTTATAAGCTACCTTGCAGAACAGTATAGTCAAAAAGCATTCCAGAAGATGCCGAACTTGGAGATCCAATGTTGTCACAGAAAGTAAATTAGAGCAGAATAAGCCTATGATATGCAAAGATGAGAAAGGAAGAGAATACAAACATGCCATAATTTAAATATAAAGAAATGAAAACATAATCAAAATACATGACAATTAAAAACATTGTATCACCCTAAAATCAAACTGTGATGATGAGAATGTATATGAGACCCAAAAAAGGAATCTCCGCCATAAAGGTACAGCTTGGCTACCTAAATCAGTAATAAGAGAGTTACATTCTTCAATCAGATTAAATTATCATCTTCACCGTAGTAAACAAATACTTGCAAATGCTACAGGTATTGTAGCCAGAAAAATGATGGCCATTTTGAGATACAGCAAAACATAAGCATATTTAGATGGTGGTTATCTGGAGATATTTCAGCCCTCGAAGCTCAATGGGGTTGACACATGATAAAATGCCCCTTCAAGATTTTAAAATTTTCATCGCATACTTCTTTTCATTTGTGCCATGGTCCGGCAAAGAATATGTAATTGATTCAAAAACAAAATCCATACGTGAATATCCAACCTGAATTTATGCCAGCTGAAAGGACCCCAGATGCAGCAGAATTAGCTACGGCATCATAGTGAGATGTATCACCTCTTATCTAATCACAAAAAATAGGGTTTTTGGATTAGGGAAGCATCAGAAAATATTTATTCTCCAACAGTACAGTGAGGAGTAAAGATTTGTGCCAACAGATACTTTTGCTAGTTAAAAATTATTGTGGAGAAACCATACCACAGCGCCGATACATAACACTGCATGATAGTTTCCAGATTTCCCCAGCCTTTGAGCTGCAACGCCAATTTCAAAACTACCAGGAACCCACACAACCTGATGAGGAAGTGAAGAGAAGAATCATTGCACATTAAAATTTTCTCATTATCTGAACTATGTAAACACAACCAAAACCATATATGAAATTAAGAATCAAATTCCTCAAATGCCTGCTTGCTTTGTGTTGGATCATGCTAGAATGCCCACTAAAAGCATGTGTAAACATTCTAAAACACAAAAGCTCCTAAATCAAGTGATGTTGCAGTGCTAGCTCAATGGATAAGTTAATTCTTCCTTATTGTGCTACCTTTCTCCTCCTTTTCATTCGGAAAGATGTTCACGGTTTCAATTCACTGAAGCATTAACAGACATTTTAGGCATGCCACAAGGATGAATATAGCAAATGAAGAAAAACAACTCAGTATCATGAAAATTGGATGAATTTGTGTGGAATCGACAAGAAATAGATCAAATGCAAACACTTCTGCAGATCAAACACTAGGGAGATGCTATTATTCACATTTATAAAAATAAGCATAATGGGACAAAACAATAAAACTAAAACGATACAGCCACATGACTTCGTAAAGTAAACAATAAGATGTCCAAAACACTTATCAACTGAATATAAGTCTTAGAAAACGCGAGTATACATACATCAATATTTTCTTCTTTAACCGAATACTTCTTGAAAGTCTCCAAAGCTCCTTCTAACAGTAGCTTTGTCACAATCTCATTAAACCTTGCAACAACCTTGATAATACAAAAGTAAATAATTACATAAAAAAATGAAAAAAAAATGATGGAATAATAGCAGGAAAAAGAAATGACCACGGCGAATCGAAGTTGCTCATTTCTTGTAAGCGATCCAGTCAAGTGCCTTACAGCCGCAGCTTCTACAAGCGAGAAACGTTCTTTCCTCTCAATCGCAATCTGGGCCGCAAACCCTGAAACTTAGAAACAAGTCAATGACAAAAGCGGGTACTCAAAAGTAAATTACAAAAATGGGGGTGGGAGATAAAGGAAACCTCGGAGAGACGAAGAATGTGAAAAGGAGATGGACGCTGGTTTCGTGGAAAAGCAATTTGAGAATTGACGAGATGATGCGAGAGCAGATTGGTGAATTGTTGTCTCGAGGTTTAACGCCATTTTTCCTTGGAAGTTTCGATGTCGAGAGAGAAAATGTTTTGACCTTTTAAACCCTACTTTTCTTTTACATTTATTGAATCCCTTTTTATTATTAATTATTATTTTTTAATCTCAAAATTAGATGGATTCGCAGTCCGTGAGTAGATAATTTAACCCGGGGATTAATGCACCCGACCCGCTATTTATGAACGTCTGACAGACACATTACCCCACCCACTACTCATCTATCCATCTACACAAGATGCCAAGTTTAAAAAAATAATAAAAATTAATAATGTGTGGAGTACCAACATTTAATCCATTTATGCTTAATTTCTATTTTAGTGATTTTAAAAACTTTTTTTAAAAAAATTATCTAATTTACTAATTAAAAATATGATCAGTTAAATTTATATAAAATTAATAATAAAAATTATTATTAATTTATTTAAATCATAAATTTATAATAAAATAAAAATATTTAAATATTTATTGTTATTTATTTTTTTATTTATTTTATTAATATATTATATTGATTTTTTAATTTTTTAAAAATATATTTAAAATTATTTTATATATTTTAAAATTTTATCATTTATTTTATAAATGTTTAATTAATATGTTTATATTAATAATTTTTATAGATAATATTAATTTAATATTTTAAAAATTAAAACATGATAAATTTTATTTTATTTTTGACCGCAGCAGGGGTCTTGTCTTGGACGTCTATAGCTTAGAATTAGGGAGGAAAAGGCCCGGATTCTGGTAAACCCGATCCGTGTCTGGTTGTACCCATTTTAAAATTTTGAAATATGCACAGGAAATTTTTGGCCGGGTTTAATAAAACCCAGTATAGAAAATGGTTCGGTGTCGGGAAATCTGCATGGGGCTGAACCCGGACCGGATGAGATGACCCATTGCCCTGCTTTTCATTAAAAATAAGGGTTTTTATTATATCGTATGTGATTTAATTTTGTGACAAATTAACCCGGTGGGCAGGGACAACTGGGGTTTCGGTTTTTTGGGAGGAGGGTTTTGGTTAATTTGCTGCTACTGCTTCTTCTTTACTAGCCGCCGTTTGTTTTATTTTCTTTTCTTTTTAATTACTGAAACTTACTCCGTTTCTCTCTGCCCGGGTATGAACTCAAATGTTTCTTTTATAATCAAAACTTTTTTGCCCCCCTTTTTTTGGCATCCGTAGTTGAAAACTGAAGTGATTTGTAACTGTAATGTGTAACAGATAATGGCATCCTTGCTTAAAGCTTCATCCAACGGCAGTTTTCAACTACAGGAGTTGACGTCCTTCTCTGGTAGCAGAATCAGAAGACAGTGTAATAGTAATAGTAGTGTTGTTTTCTTGAAACAGAGATCTTTGGTTCCAGTAGTTCTGTCAATGTCAACATCAGCTTCAGCAATTGAACATTTGGAAACACCCATTTCCAAGAACATCCAAATTCCAATCATGGTACCCTTCACTTGATGTTGTTTTTCCTCTTATATTTTTCTTTTGGGTTTCTTTTATTTTAAGCTTATTTTGAGTTTTTGCTGGTTGTATTTTGAATATTTGTAACATTTCCGACTCGAACAAACAATTAGGCGACAAAAGAATGTTATCAGAATTATGTAATTGATTTGATGTTTATTGGGCTTGCTTTGACTCAAGCAACCAAGTTTTAATTGTGCCTTGCCCAGGAGTTTGCCTAACTTCTTTGGTTTGATGCTATTCGCACATTGCTTGCAGTAATTTGCTTAACAGCAGCATTTTCTTGGTTCTGCCAATTTGAATGATATTGGATTTAATTGAGTTGGTCACTACTACTTTTCTATCCTGTAGAAGGATGATAATGAAGTTTATTTTTGGAGCTTACTGCAAGGAGCAATATAGTAAATATGCTTCAAAAAACTTCATTTCAATTTTTTTCCTGATCATTTTTTATAACTTGCTTAATTGATTCAGAAATTTATGGCATGTACCCTGGTAGAATCTGTCAACACTTTCCAAATTAGAAGAAAGTATGGAGTCCCTAAGTTTCCTTTTCACAGGTCACAGAATCACAATCCATATACATATAGATTTTTCTCTATCAGAAGCAAATGAAAGGCTTTCGTTAAAATTCTCATAGAATAAAGAATAAAGTTCTTGTTCTTGTGGATGTATTGGCAGTTCACCTCATGCCTTGGAATTTGCTGTCTTGATTATAGGTAAATAGTTGTACTGGAAAAATGGGGAAGGCAGTTTTGAAGGCAGCAGATTCAGCGGGACTTGACCTGATTCCAGTATCATTTGGCACAGAAGAGGAGTCTGGTCAAACAGTGGAAGTTTGTGGCAAGGAGATTTGTGTGCATGGTCCTTCTGACAGGGAAAGTATCCTAGCATCCATCCTTGATAAATATCCAAACATGATCATTGTGGACTATACTGCTCCTGCTGCAGTGAATGGTAACCTCCCATAGTTAATAAAGTTGGAAATAGGAAAAAAAATATCTGAAATTTGAAGCTTATGCAAAGAAAGACTGGATTCAGTAGTTTTATTTGGCATATTGAATAGTTATTAGAATCTGTTCAAGCTGTTTCAAGTTGCTGTCCTGAATTTCTCTTCTTAACTATGTTCAAGTTTTACTCAAATGTTATTTATTTATTTTGCTTTTACTTTTCTATTGGACCTTTACAAGGAAATATTTTATGTACAATTTGGCCTTCTTTCAATAGTTTACATGTGGGTTTCTGCCTATTTTTTATTTCTTTTGGTTGTTACAAAATGTAGATAATGCAGAGCTGTATTGTAGAGTTGGAGTACCCTTTGTTATGGGAACCACTGGCGGAGATAGGGACAGATTATACAAGACAGTAGAAAAATCAAATGTTTATGCTGTGATATCACCCCAAATGGGAAAACAAGTAATACTGCAGCTCTCACATCATGTAAAAACTTTAATGCATTTTGGTTTTTCGTATTCCTTATACTAATAGTAGTTTCATTTGGTAGGTTGTGGCATTCCTTGCAGCCATGGAAATAATGGCTGAGCAATTTCCTGGAGCCTTCTCTGGGTATTCTCTTCAGGTACTTGTTCTGTTTCGTAATCTCTTCTTGCAGTTTATATTCATGTGGTAATGGTAGTAAATATTCATTTAGTAATGGTGGTAGTCTATGCATTTTGGTTTTTCAGGTTTTGGAGTCGCATCAAGCTGGTAAATTAGATACATCTGGAACTGCCAAGGCTGTTATTTCGTGCTTTGAGAAATTGGGGGTGTCTTTTGATAAGGATCAGGTGTGTTCAAAGACGTTTTAGGTCTTAAAACTCATCAATGTAATTGTACGACAATTAAGATTTGTAGATCTCTGGGACTGTTCCATTCTGTAATTTTGAGGCTTTACTCTTTTTTATTGCTTAACAACTCCTGTATATCGTAATAATACGTTTACAGAATGGACACATGGTGCAAAAAACAAAATGTTTCATAAGTTTATCTACTTGCCCTGGTTATTTTCTTTTTCCTCTCTGTTGGCTTCGAAATCATTTCTCTCTCTGACTTTCTCATCAGATTCAAATGATCCGAGATCCCAAACAACAACTTGAGATGGTGGGAGTTCCAGAGGAGCATTTGTCTGGTCATGCATTCCATATGTATCACCTTACATCACCTGATCAAACGTAATCACTAACATCCCAATTTCTTTACCTCTGCTATATTTTCTATTTCTCCCATCTCAACTTTTCAGGATTGGATAACTTGTTTCTTTTTCCCTTTTCTTCTTGGCAGAGTTTCTTTTGAGTTTCAGCATAATGTTTGTGGTAGATCCATATATGCTGAGGGTACTGTTGATGCTGTGATCTTCCTTTCCAAGAAGGTACTGTTACTTCCTTTCATATCCTACTTTTTACCATGTCTTACTGTCATTACCTACACTACATGCTTTGATTTTACTATTCTGTGGTATCACCTGACAATGCAATGAATTCGCAGTCTGAACAAAATCACAATAATGAAATTTATGTTAATTGATCATTGTTTACTTCTGGGACGTGATCTCAAGTTGCCTTTCTTGAATAACCAGTTACACTGATGCCTTATTACTGTGATCATGTAAATTTTTTGTGTTAAAACAGGTTCAGTTGAAGGCGGACAAGCATATCTACAATATGATAGATGTCCTGCGGGAGGGAAATATGCGATGAAATTATTTGTTTCTCGATGATGCTTAGTGTTGTTTGTATTAGTACACACTTAGCACAAGTTTGTTAAGATTGTGATGAAAAATATATGGCAAGGCAATTCTGGATTGGGATTTTCGAGCATACAGTATTTTGGTATTCTCTCTGTTTGTTTGCTGCTAAATTCATGAAAACTTGGCTGGCAATATGCATATGTATATATGTTGCACAAGTAAATGATTTTTTTTCTTTTTTCATAGCCCATGACACAATTTCTGAGCAAGAATGTAATGAATTATTATAAAATATACCGAGTTTGATCAGCCCTTGACAACATATGAAATTTAATTCAATTTACAATCGAAAGAAAGATTAATTTTATGTCTTTGTATTTTGATGTTCTAATATATTGCACATGTACGATCCCCCAAATTTCTCTGCTTTTGAAAGTTTCAAAGTATGTACGCCCGTACTGTACTGTATCCGTTTGATTCGGGTCCAGACTACGTACATGGACCCGGTCATTTCCACTTTAATTTCTTCCAATTCCTAAGCGCAGTTTCTAAGCCTACCTTCGACTTCGAGCAAAAGGATAATAATTGAGAGAAAATGGAGACCCGGGAAGATCTGAAGTCAATACTAGCGTATTTGCCGGTGCTAGTTCGATCAGAGAATCTAGTTTGGCCGTCAAAAATGGTGGAATCACTGAAATCAATTGCGAAAGGACCTGATCACAGCAGGGTTAATTCCGGAGAAGTTTTATCTGCTGCCATTTGCGATGTCAGAAGCTCTCTCTCTCACTTCGAACCTCTCGCTCCTTTTTCTTCCGAAGGTTATACTCTTTTCTTTGATGAGGTAGAGCTCTTACTCTATCGATCAGTCTTCCAGTTTTGTCAGCTGGGTTTGTGAGTTTTTTTTTGAAGTTCTCGTGGTTGCATTTTGAGCTTGAAACGAGTTTTCGGATTTTGGGTTTGATGGCCATGGTTTTCACTTGATTATTGAACGAGAAAAATGTTTATTCTTTTGGTTTTCAGCTGAGGATAATTCTTTGCTTGTAGATTACTACTTACTTTAAAGAGAGAACTTGCTTGGTAAATTCATGTTAGTTTAGAATTTCAGTCGACTAATATTATAGAATGTAAAGGGAACTGAACTAATCAATTTTGCTTGAAGTGCGCGTATTCAGTGAATCAATAAGTGCTGCAACGGGTGGCTAAGTTGTTTCTAATTTCTATTGTCTTTCTTTTTCCTTCTTGGATAAATACTTTGCTCTGGTGCTTAATTCGGCTGTTATTATTTTGCCTGTCAATTAGATTATGTACACGTACAAACCGAGGAAAATTTAAGATTGATTTTATCTTAGTAGGTAAATTCTACTCCTTACTCTTTGGCATTTGTTCCTGCTCTCAATGCAACTGCATGAGAGGAGTATTTGTAAGCTAATGTCACAGTTATGCCTTAGCAATTGTGAAGAACTTGTAGGTTAGCAAGTCATGATGTACAACAATGGTCCTCTTCTATAGTTTATCTGGATATGCGTAAAACCTTAGAGTGATGATCAGCTCATTGCTATTTAAATAAAGGCTTATTGTTGAAGCTGAATTAAGAGGATTTTTGCAGCTGATTTCCCGGGTGGAGGTGGCAGAGTGGTTTGGAGAGGTTGTCCCAAAACTGGCGAATCTTCTCTTAAAGTTTCCATCTTTATTGGAAAGTCACTATCGAAATGCAGATGATTTTCTTGGAAAGTATGGCATCAAAACTGGTCTTCGCTTATTGGGTCCACAAGAAGCAGGCATGGTGCTCCTTAGCCAGGTATATGTGTGTTTGGCTGATGTATTACTTTACATAACAGTTGGCTCAAACTAATAATAGACGAGGAACACTGACCTAACATGATAACTGAGAATGACTGTGGTGATGAAAATAGTGAATCTATTATGATCTGCTCTTGCTGCTGGAGCTCTTCTTTTGGTTACATATTGTTGATCTCATGTGAGTGGGTTGATTTGATACTTTTTTTCTTCAACTATATCAGCACATTAGAGAACAATAATAAATCTGCAATAATAGTTGATCTAATTCTAATGCATAAATGGGGTTGTATGATTGATGAGGAAGCACTAATATATCTAAAAACAAATTTAATGGTGGTGCACCATAGATTACAGACTAGCATATTGGCAAGTGTTCCTTGTTGTATTCCATTGACTCATTACTAGTTCTTTCTCCATTTGCAAATTGTTTATTTTCTTTAAATGTAATATAATCTAATGGTGAAAATATTGCTTTTCAGGAACTGATTGGTGCTCTTCTTGCATGTGCTTTCTTTTGTTTGTTCCCAGTCACTAATAGGGGTGCAAAACATCTTCCGACCATCAATTTTGATGAATTGTTTGTGTATGTGACCTTTAAGCTTTCTTTTGTGGACCCCTTGAACTCTTTTATGCATACATATTATAAGTAATTCATGTTTCTACTTGGATCTTGGCTGTGCTGTAGATAGAACTTTTTGCAGCAGGAAGTAATAATAACTGTGGTAATACCATTATGACGTGTTGTGGAAATTAAAATAGGAAGACTCTTCATTTGGGTGAAGAAATTTTGTTGGCCAGATCAATCAACAGGTTGGAAAATTTGGTTTTTGGTGCTTGCTGAAGAGAGACAGATAACACCTTTTGTCTTTCTAGATATATGCAGTTCTCTCTGTGGGACTGTGTTAAACTGTAGCTTTTATTGGAGGATTCAATTCGTGTTTGTTCTTCTTTCCGGCCAACTGCTGGTAACAACTGAAAATAAAAAGAAAGACCAATTGGCTTTATTCTGCAAGATATGCTGTGAAATAAATGCTTTGTTGAGTGCAAATCTGGTGTAGGAAACATAGTAGTGTGAGAAGGCAGTGTTTGAAGAGAAATCTTGAAGCAACAGTATCTTGTGTTTTTTGTCAAAATGAAGCTGTATGTTATGATTTGTTGTAGTGGAGGCTTGGGTGTCTCTAGATATATGGTGAAAATTTGAATAATGCATGCACACAATGTTCCTAAATATTCAACAACTTTGTTTATTTTTACTGAACCAGTACATTAATAATGTCAAATTGCATTCGGTCAGGAGCCTCTATGAAAGTAATAGGGAAAGTCAGGAAAATAAAATAAAGTGCATTGTGCATTATTTTAAGAGGATATGCTCATGCATGCCTGTGGGTTTTGTCTCTTTTGAGCGTAAAGTTCTTCCTCTGGCCCATTGTCCTTCATTGATGTCTTATCCTGAAGTGGAATTTTGGAGCAAATCTGTCACTCCCCTCTGCCCTTTTGAGGTAATCCAATTTAAATTTAAGTACTATTTTAAGTGGTGAATTTTGTTTATTTAATGTCATACTTCTCAATACTGTAGGTTCACAGTTTAGGCTTCATAGAAGATCAATCTGTTGATGCTCTTGAAGTGGATTTTGCAAACAAATATATCGGAGGTGGGGCTCTTCATAGTGGTTGTGTGCAGGTAAAATTTTTGCTAAAAAATAAGAGTATTAATTACACAGTTAATATAATTTATTTTCCACTTTTTATAAAAAATAAAAAAGGCAAGACCATAAATTTCTTTGTGGTCTATATTTAAATTAGCTATTTTTCATCTCCTGTATTTGAATGTATTATTGTTCCACGTATATTTTCCTTCTGCTTGTGTGCCTACTCATTTGAATTGCTTTCCTGGGATATTTACCTTCTCACATGTCATGTGGAGCATAATCTTCTGTGAAATCTCTGTGCACATTAAATCACTGGTTCCTTTTATGTAGGAAGAGATCCGTTTCATGATTAACCCAGAATTAATTGCCGGGATGCTTTTCTTGCCTTCCATGGCAGACAATGAGGCTATAGAAATGGTCGGTGCAGAAAGATTCTCAGATTATAAAGGGTGAGGCTCAACTAGTAAAGATTCCAAACTTGAGTCAATGAAGGCATATATTCATGAAAGGTTTCTGTAAAGATTTCACTTCTTAGAAATGCAGATTACTGTCTGTTCATTATTAAGTTAAATTATAAAACTTCCTTTCATATTCATAAAACCTTGCAATTTCTAGTATATGATGATAGAATTGTTTCCACTTGACTTATGCTGAACTTGATTTCTGATTGTAATATAATCTACAAATGGTGTAGGTATGCGTCGTCATTTCGTTTTGCTGGTGATCATGCTGACAAAAAGAATTTTGACATTTTCGGTAGACGTAAAACCAGGATCATTGCTATAGATGCATTATGCTGGCCTGAGATGAAGCAATATGCACTAAAATACCTTCTTCGGTGTGTAAATTTTGGTTTGAAACGCCTTGAGTACACAGAAAGTTAATTAGAAAATACAAATCAGTGTCAATCCATAAAATTACGTGGAGATTTCACTCTTTGTTTGTATATTTTTTTATTTATTGTTTGTCAGAGATTATCATCTCTTCCACTGGTTTCTTTTGACAGGGAGACAAATAAGGCATTCTGTGGGTTTATTGATCAATCTAAATATTTCCAATATGAGAGACTATTTCAAGACAGCATATCAAGGAATGATCTTTTGGTGAGAGTCTTTTATTGATGCATACCCGATATGATTGCTAATTCAAAATCATATATCATTACGTGTAAAGGATGTGGGCTAACATGTTAGACTAGCTTGTTAATTTTTGGATGTACAATTCATTGGAAGTTTTTGTAATTTACAATAATTTGAACTTGGTTCCATAAACTGAAGATTAGTTAGTTTAATTTGTTTTCTTAATTTACTTCCTAATAGTTACATGAAGCTTCCACAATTACTGTTGAAACAAATGAAGGAGCATGTGTAAATGTACGAAATTCTGAAGAGAAGAGTGGCTGGCATCTGGATCAAGATTGTCCAGGAATTGCGACTGGGAACTGGGGATGCGGTGTATTTGGCGGAGATCCTGAACTAAAGACCATAATTCAATGGCTCGCTGCTTCACAGGTAATTTTTCTTTCTAAAATTGCTCAAAAGCTTGTTGCTGCCGTTAAAAGTAAATTGGTTATATGTTTGTACACACAGCCAAACAGTAACGGTGTTTGTAAATTGGATGTAGGGTTTCTTGAGGGTTTGATACATCTCTCGTAGCTCAAATCTAGGTTTCGTTTTGACATGATATTCTTAAAAAATGAATACGTTTCTTTCAGGCACTCAGACCTTCTATTTCATACCACACATTCGGCATTGAGGCATTGCAGAACCTGGGTCAGGTACGGATCTTTTTCCTGCCACAATTGATACGTTTTCGGTACATGTTATCGTTATATTACACGCTCCAGAAGCAACATTTCATTCAGCAATTCCGGTGCAGGTAACGGAGTGGATTCTTTCGCATGAATGGACAGTTGGGGAACTTTGGAATATGGTGGTGGAGTACTCGTCCCAAAGACTGAAGAGAGAAACCAACCTTGGCTTCTTCACCTGGCTTCTTCCAATGTTAAATTCCAGATAGACCAGGGACACTAAACTTGCCAAAGATCATGAACTCACGCTGCTGCTTTTTTGTTTCCTGCATTATTGGCCGACATTTAAGCCATCCTGCTTGGTTCTTGCAGTAGTGCAGTAGTAGTAGTAGTTGCTTACACATG